>WEDG01012822.1:0-13064 GCA_017591395.1 Schistocephalus solidus
ATATATATATATATATATATATATATATATATATATATATATATATATATATATATATATATATATATAATGATAGTGTGGGGCTCACCGATCTGCTTAAGAATCATGTATGTTCCGTTTTGCCCGGTAGCTCAGACTAGAGCCCTCGCAGGCGGTCGCATAGCGACGTGTAGCATATGATGAAATGGAACCGACAAAGACAAGGGAGATCGGAATGGCCATTTCTGGCATATTAGCTGTCATCAGCCAGACATACGGGTTGGTTTGACCAACTTGGAAATTCCCCAGTACAACTCTTTTTTTCCGATGAGCCTTTCTTCTTCGCTATATCATCTGGGAATGCACTCTACACACGCTCCTTAGTGGATTCCGACTTCCATGGCCCCCGTCCTACTGTCTATATTAACCAACACCTTTTGTGGTATCTCATGAGCGTCAACGTTAGGCACCTTAACCGGGCTTTTGGTTCATCCCACAGCGCAGTTCTGCTTACCAAAAATGGCCCACTTGGCAGTCGCACATTGAGCGCCCGACTCCTATAAAGCGAGCCGGGTATCTCACCCATTTTAAGTTTGAGAATAGGTTGAGCTCGTTTCGAACCCAGTACCTCTAATCATTCGCTTTACCGGATAAAACTGATCTTGCGAATGAGTGCCAGCTATCCTGAGGGAAACTTCGTATGGAACCAGCTACTAGATGGTTCGATTAGTCTTTCGCCCATATTGTCATGTTTGCCGATCGATTTGCACGTCAGAATAGCTGCGGTCCTCCACCAGAGTTTCCTCTGGCTTCAACCTACGCGAGCATAGTTCACCATCTTTCGGGTCTTATCATGCACGCTCCTGCTCCGCCCCGATGACGCGCCGGCTCCAACGCAGACCGCAGAACGATCCACGCCTTTCCAACGACCACATCATGGGACGGGCCGGTGATGCGACCACTGCTCTTCTGCCTGGTGCTGTATGCGCAAGGCGAGGTTCGAGAAACAATGGCATCTCACCACATCCGAGAACAAGTCGAGACTTCACTTTCACTGCGCCATTGGGTTTCGTGGGACCCATTAACTCACGTGCATAATAAACTCTTTGGTCCATGGTTCAAGACGGGTCGGGTAGCTCGTCTACTATAACACCACAGACTGTTTGGCCCACGCCGACTCGTACAGGAGGCGCCGCATGTAAGACCACCCAACACCAGACCAAGGCCGGACCCGCTTTGCGCAGGCAACACGACGATCAGGCCAAGCAATCGGCAGCCCACAGCAACACCCCACGCCCAAATGCAGTGTGCTCATGAGTCAGAAACTAGAGACCGACAACCCTGCTGCCCTGCACACTTATTCATACCATATATATGAATAGATGAGGTAGAGTGCATTCCGAGATGATATAGTGAAGAAGAAAGGCTCGTCGGAAAAAAAAGTTGTGCTCGGGAATTTTCAAGTTAGTCACACCAACCCGTCGTCAGACGAAATGAACAGAGGAGAAAATGAAATGGTTAGATGACCAGTTTGTGCTACAGGATAGACAAGGACAGACAACCAACTGGAGTGAGAGAATGAGCACATAATTACGGTAGGATTGGGGCCGGTTATGGTGGGGGGACTGTTAGGGCTCCCTTTGTCGGAGGGGAAGGGGGATGGAGATTAAATGCAACTGCAGACGGTGAACTTATTGGTCGTCGATGCGGGATGGGGGCAGAGGTAAGTACGCCGATGTTGGAGGTGTTAGGAGTTTCAGCTGTGGTTTTCCGTGCCAGGGGGAGGGGTGGTGAGACAGTGAGATTCTTCATGGTCCAGTAAAGATTAGCGGCTGTTGTTAGGCTGTGGGCGCAAGTCAGTGAGCCGGGCACGCAGGCCTTCGTAATGAGAGTCCAGATCGACATGGCGGTTGATGCTGGTCGTGCTAGAGTGCCACACCTCGAGGAATTCACGCGCCTGTTTGGTGTTAGCCATTGCAACAACTTCGGTTCCGTCCCAATTGAAGCGATGGTCGAACTCAAGGGCGTGCGCAAAGACGAGTAACAAACCATCGCGTCGAAGGATGGCTAGTTTATGTTCCGTAATACGCGTCCCAAGTCGTCGGCCGGTGTGACCAATATAAGAGCAAGAGCAGTTAGCACCTGGAATGCGGTATATGACGTTAGTTTGCTGCTCTTTGGGTATAGGGTCTTTTACTCGGGAAAGTATTGCACGCATGGACGATGCCGGTTTGTTCGCAATGGAGATGCCAAACCGACACCGGGCCTTTCGGTACTGTAGAAGCGATGATCCACGCAAAAAAATAATCACCTACCTGTATCCGTTATTCCGACTCAACGGATACCCAGTCAGCTTTGTGAAAAGCTGCCTCAGACACCAGAGACAACCACAAAACGTCGGCTCTAATAGAAAACCCGGACCACGTAAATTCTTCTCCCTACCCTACATGCAGGGCATCTCCGAAGCCCGACATCCTAAGCAGACAGAAGATTGTTATTATACCATCCATTTAATGTTTACCTCGTGTCGTTTTAATTTTCAGTCTTGTAACTCCACAAATGTGCCATCTTAACACAACTTGGGTTAACCCAATTTCGAGTTTATACTAGGGTAGGAAAGGAAAGGAGTCTATATGCTCTGATTGTCTGTCAACCTTGCAGAATAACAATTTTTGGGGCACCAATTGAATGAAATTGAAAGGACAAATAACAATTTCTGTAGGTAAGAAACAAAAAATACTAATATGCCGGGCATTCAAAAAATTTCACCAGGAAATCTAAACGACTGCACGTTTCTAGTTTTACCTATGTAATCGTTACCGAATCCAAATTAGTAAGTGCCCCATTACCTGTTGATTTTCGATCCAGCCATTTCGTAGACAGTTGATAAAATGGCACGAAATCACCCAATATGGCACTTGAGGGAAGGAGACACGATCGTTGGCGGCAGGCTTGCCTTCGTCTGAAGTTTTGAATTCGTTCACAATCCCATCATCAGAGGATGCAGCAGATATAGTGAACGCACAAAGATGCAATATTTATAGTATGCAGTCGTCTCAGCTTTCAAATGGATCGTGGGTATTTGCACTTGCTCCAATGATATTCGGGTTGGATGTGGTCGCAATTTCGTCGTTTGGCTTTGGTTATTGGCGTATTAATTACTCGGAGATTTAACCCTCCGAAATTCAGGAAATATCTTAAATGAACGAGAAACCTGCCCCACGCATTGACCAAACCACTTAACTGAAGTGAGAAATCGTGAGAGGCACTGAAAGCGGTAGTATGTTAGTTAGAAATAAAAATTTCTAGAGAAATTGAAAAGCGGAAGACACGAAAATACACGTCTGATAAGACGATTTGAGTGGTGGATTCACATAATGCATGCACATATAAAGAACTGGGTAAAAATAGCATTAGCCGGGGGAAATTAAAAGCAGCCTGCTACCACAATCCACTGAATGTGCAGTATGCAAAATGGTCCTTTTTGCAGTGTTCGATAAACAAGTAGCTAGAACGAGGATGCTAAAGATGAATTTCCTCACTTCGAGATGTTGGTCTATGACTGAATAAAATATGAATATCGTTGGCAAACCATTATCTGTGCATCAGGATATTTTTTCTTCGCTAAATAATCGCGTCCCTTGGGTGACATTGGATTTCACTGAGTGTTAATGCGTCCTTGAAATACTAGTAAGAAACTTAAAAATTCTAGAGTCCGCAGTTGATGGCTTATTATATACTGGTCACACTAGTGGATGGGGTGAAGATTTTTTCTGGTATTAATTCTACCTCTTAGAATACAAGGCAGTTTCGGCAACTCGATCCGAGGAGAACATCTTTAATAAGTTCTTTATAAGAATGTGTATTGAAAAGCAATGCACTTTCGCAGTTCCTATTCTATTTTATGCAAGAATGTATACAATGTTGCCATAGCGATATCTCACGCTAGGCGAGCTAAACGAAGAGCATAATACTGGAGCAATCGCTAAGTGGTCAAAATATTTAATTTTGCAAAGGTGTCCAAATTTTTGCGCCCACTAGTTGTACACAAGTTTTCCTTTAACAATATAAAGCCTCTTGAACAGGTAGCCATATTCCAACAGAAAATGCATTCAAGAGGTCCAATATTTCTCGCAACTTGCCTTAACCAACATTTAAAGGTGTAACATTACCATTCTGACGATAACCGGAGAAGCAGCGTCAATTTTTTAGCTTTCCTTAAAGAAATCATTTCATTTCAATATGCATATATGCATACATATATGCATATTAGTGGATGTACGCTCACAGATCGTTTATGGGACTCACTCGTCCCGTTCTGCCCGGAGCTAGCTCGCTTATTAATCGTCATCAGCCAGCCATATCCCATTCCAGGTGGCGCCCCACTCGATGCTTGAACCCGCAACCTATTCCTTATAACTCCAATGCTCTAACCATTGAGCCACGAACTCGTTGGCTTGCCGGTTTTAATCAGGAACACTAAAAATTTATGGATGGAGGCTCACCGATCGTTGATGGTACTCACTCGTCCCATTCTACCTTGGGGCTCGCTTTCGCGCCTCCGTAATGTTCTACTGCGTATAATCCTAGCTACTATGGAGCTGCTGGCTGCTTTTTATATGTAGTAGATGTGGTCTCTGGTACAACGCTCTTTATCGCCAACTGACTTGACGGACCAAATGGGAGCGAGCAAACTACCAGTGACGGCGACGCGCCTTCTTTACATATTATATATAAGTCACCATAATTGCACGTTTTATTAAATTGGTGCAACCCATAGGGTGGCTAGTTAAGCACCGGAATGAAGTACTCAAAACAGAATTCGGAATCACACAGGAATTTATCATCACAACCTATCTATGATTTTCAGCCATTGAAACGTCCACGGTTGAACGACTATAACATCCAAAAAATTAGGCAAAATAAATATATAGTATTTCGTTTATTTCAGAAAATCTCAACGGAAATTCTAAAATATGTTTAAGAGTAGCAAGGCCTACTTAAATGAAAAAGTTACGATTTATTGTTGTCCGCCATAATCTCAAGCATTTTCTTTCACGCCAGGATTCCGACATTTGAATGAGCTTTTTTCCAGCTGCTTGTTAAAACTAAACTCTAAATAATGACTAATAATATGGTTTGCATTTTTCTCGTTGATTTCCGAGGTCTGTTTAAATCAAAACATATTTTATAGGCAACGTGAGTAAAAATGCACTTTCTCGTAATCATTTGGTAGCAGAGTACACATTTGTTAAATTTTCTCCTTGAAGAGGTCAACTCTAGTTTTAGAAAAAAGTTTAAAATTATGACATTTGCTGACACCATGAAATATCCAAACATAAAATATCTTATCTGTTCTTTTTCTTAATGCTGCTTATAAAATATACTACATGGCTCGTATTCATTGAAAAATTTATCAGAAATATACGTCATCTTAAAAGCCTACATAAATATCAGATTTTAGCTACACGGAACTTATGCAGCATGTCGATCTGAAATCCTAAACGTTAGTAGAATTTCAGTTGGAATGCCTACGTATTCGGGATTTCAAGTTTTTAAAAATCCTAAACTACGGTTTCTTCAATTATAAAATTTAAAGAATACGTAAGGTACAACAAAGTTAGTGCAAAAATAATATTTTTGTGCATATTTTCTACAAGATATATTTGAATCTATCAGACATCGAATATCAGTAGGCCAATTTCTTACTATTTACGCAGCCAATATTAATGAGTCTACTTTTCGTGGGCAGCTGAGAAAGCTCATTAAAAAGCTGGTATCGTATAGTGATTGAAAATATCTTTCCATTATGCTGCACGATAATCAGTATTACAATCCGATCTAGGTAATCCATTCTTATCTTCAAACACTTCATAAATTCGGTAAACATTTGGTGAGATAGACTATTAACTGTAAATATGGGGGTTACAAGGCACATAAACTAATTAAAGGTTTCAGAAGTCGACCATTGACTGTTTTCTTTACCGACTGTTTGCTACTAATGCAGTTGAATTCAATAATCAGAATTGTTGCATACATGGAACCGTCTTCGTGATTAGGTAATGAAAATAATCCATACAACATTCATAAACCAAAATCTTAGACTGCCATTAATTGACTACCATTCTATAAAATTACCTTGCAAGAAAAAACGCTCCAAGCCGCGTAAATTGCGTTATGGCCACATTGTCCATGTAGAATGAAAAACGCGAGAAAAGAAGTCAGGTTGAGCAAGGAAAAGTTGTTTTATATTCTTCCGGAGTTCATCTTCCGAAATAGCAACATCAACAAAAGTGGCAACGAGACAAGGGGGTAAAAACCAACCAATGGCCACTGGCGCATGTCTGCAGGTGACTGCACTGGACTCTGCATGCCGGCACATAATCGATGCGTCGATTGATTGAGTTCTAATCTGTGGACCAGACTTCAATCGATTATCGGCTCGATTGTTTCCGGCGTGGGCGATTATCTTGACGGCTGTGAATTTGATATCATGACTGGTTTCGTAGGTGTGCGCAGTAACTTGCTATCTCAGAAAAGGAACTCCTGCACGAGTTTGAAAGCTCAGAATAACAAACGAATTGTTCCGGTGCTCGACTGGCATTCTCATTTTCTCATGCAAACATCTGGGACTCGAGGCTTCGGATTTATTTGATAATAAAAACACATCGTTCATAAATTCCCATACAACTCATCACCATCTTAAATATGCGCAAAGCCTGCTCCTGAAATTACCCGGTCCGACTTCACTGGCCTCCTGTTTTCGTGTAGGTAGAACTGTTATATTTGGCAGTAGATGTTTTCTTTGGAAAATGAGGTATTTCGCAAACACGAAAAATCCGTCCATTTTTCTATTGAAAGTTAATTAAACAATAAACAATTTACCAAATGGCGTTTATGTGCCCCAGATTCCTTCGTCCCGTTGTCGTTGAAAAAATATCCAATCCTTCTGTAAGCCATCCAGCTGGCTGCACTTGGAAGTGTTTGATGTTATGGCTAGTATGTTATTTGCTAGGAAAATCCAGCAAGTTTTATGTGAATTTGTTGGGTACAATGACAAAGTTAAAAATGGAAGATTTAGAACTGTATAATTCCTACTTGTCGATTTTTAAGTTCAAAATACTGTCAATAGATCTACATTTGCCAATTGCGCGAATTTATGAAAACTTCACCGCATAAAGTTCTTTATTAGAAAGAATTTCCAATACTGAAGAGAACCTAAGTGAACAAAACACGTTGCTGTTATGGCCATCCATTTTTACAAACACCTTATGATTAATTTTATGATTGGGTTGAGTTTAGTTCACCATGACCGACACTTTGATAAAAAAAACTATGCCATGGACTTTTTAAAGGTTATGCACGTACAAGAGTTCTATTAACCATCTAAAGAATTAATATACGGAGAAATGAATTTATTTAGAAAACTGTATATTTAAATTTAGGTCTTGACTATTATTTGGGAAATCCGTAAATAACCAAAGTTGAGCGGTTCTGAGATCGTTGAGTCGTTCAGAGAGTAATATCTGCTGCTAAATTTCCCCACGGAAAACTCAAAGCGTTGCGTGACGTATCCCATGAAGAATCAGAAACGCAGTTTGCTTCATTCTGCACCTGAAATATATCTCTAGTTGGCGTTATTTAAACAAGTAGAAAATTGCGAATTTCTTAAAATTGAAAAACTACCGTTTTTCATCGTTCTGGTGGATACCTGCGAGCCTGATCATGAGAAATCGGATGTCCCAGAGGTCACCGATGGATTACTTCACGCACGGGCTTAGAGCAGAAGCTTATTTTAGATGTATTTTTGAGGTTTATTTGAAAATTTTCTTGCCAAATGAGGAATTCTGGAATAAGGATTTGTTTCCAATCAACCACATCCATTGCGCATTCAAATCCTTTGGAGCCGCTCTCATTGTCCAGGATTTCCACCCATTTGAAAATAAAGCTCCTTCAACTGGGGTAATTGAGAAAAAAAGTTTCCCAAATTCCAATGTCATTTTAGCAGATACCAATCTGTCTTTTTCACTGGTTAGCATGAATTTTCCTTGATTTCGAAGATAACAGGCGTCTTGCCACATTTTGTGTGTGTGTATGTGTTGTTTTCCCCATTAGAACCTGGCAGTTGGCCGAGCAAAACAACTGAAGATACCACCAATTCTGTTTACATTTTAAACCACAATATTCTTTCGGTGGAGCAGCATAGGATTCAGATGCATAACAGTTCAACCGCCGTGAACGGCGATGTTCACCATGTCATAACGTGGACGTAGGGACGGCAACCTGCACCTAAATTAGCTTATAGTGATAGCAGGCTTGCGCCGCATCTCACCCTCCCTCACACACCTGAGCCGAATGCCAGGACCGTGTTGCACACACGCCTAGTCAGCGTACGAGGGACCAATTTTTCAGGTTCACTAGAAAGAGCATCTCACATACCACTTTATTGAGGATGCTGTAGACGTTGCATGATCCATTACAGCCCGATTCCCCAGCCTGAGAGGAGGACAGAGTTATCCCGTCAGTTGGCAGACCATGGTAGCTTCAAGCACGTCAGGCACCAGTTCACTGTTTGAACTGCTCATTCATCTGATGTGGGTTTTAGAGGCAAGTGACCAACGGGTCTTCAGGGGTCTCTCTCTAAGCGAGCTACACGCAATCTGTCCCTCCTGGATAACATACCTGGTTTTCATAGAAAGGCGGTGGGTTGCTCGGATCGCATATACGTACGAGTGCCACAGGGACAACATAGAGAAAGAGTCAAAGCACACACTCGAAAACTTGCAGCGTGTCAAAAATACTGCGGAAATCGCAGCCATGCTCACGGTAATGACAGGAATCCCATAAATGATTTTATGTCTGATCAAACTGTGAGCAATTCCCGATTGGCGAAATGTTAACGCCTGCATTTTCTGGCTGCCTTTTGGTTCATGTTAAGCCGGAAAGATGGCATGCCGTGTGTACGCTGTTTTATGAAGTACGTTTTCTATCTTTTAATGACGATGCTTCTTTTCCCGCGTATTCGTGTAGTCACACTGTGCGTGAGAGTACGCTTTATACTCAAAAACTTTTGATGAGTCAATTACTTAAACTAGTTGAATAACCAGGCTGTTCCCTATCTGATCT
The DNA here is from genome assembly GCA_017591395.1 of Schistocephalus solidus. NCBI lineage: Eukaryota > Metazoa > Platyhelminthes > Cestoda > Diphyllobothriidea > Diphyllobothriidae > Schistocephalus > Schistocephalus solidus. The sequence goes on from WEDG01012822.1 coordinate 9,106, forward strand.
GTATGCATAGAAGAAAACCCAAACTTCCTGCAGAAACAAAACTTGCAATAGAGTAGGACAAAGCTTTATCGAAACTTCAGGGTTACCCCCACAGCTATAAACTGCAGTTAACTTTTTTTGTCAAACCTATTTATTGTAAAAAATAAAATTGCGCATGCTCCAGGATACTTAATTGAGGAGGGGTGAGGTCGGATCGATAATGTTTTGAATGCGTATTCTGCTGTGGATTTTATGCCCTTCTGTATTCTTTAACAGGTAACTTCACCGTGACTGATTAACCTAGAACAGGCATCAGAGCTTTAATAACAAAACTTGGGATTGAGTAATTTTGCATACCCAGACAATCACAGAGATAATTCAAAAATAAAATATCATGATAATCAATCAATTCTTGCTTAGTCGTGATCATCAGCCCACCGTGCCGCAACGCAAACCCATGAAGAAGCCAATTTTTAATGCAAACCTTAGTTGACACCAAAACGCAGAAGCTGTGACTTTTTCTGCATTTATAGAAAATAAAACCTCTTTTTAACTTCGTTACTCGGCTCCAGCAGCCTTCGCACACACGGTTGCTGGCGCAAACTTACGTGATTTTTTTTTCGGCAATGCCCACACGCGCTCCCTGCACCGACACATTACATGATCTCCCACCCTCCTCCGCCCTTCGACCCACCACCTGCAACGGGGCATGCAAAGTAGGGGAGGATGACGATGAATAGCTGGCGAATACAGGTAGACCAGCCCCTGGGGTGAGCGGAAACTGCAATTTTTACTGCAAAGAGTGTAGTTAGAAGTATGATGGATTTTTTCAGTAAAAGACTCTCCTGTTAGGTACAACGCACACCAGTCAACTGTCATGATGTTCTTTTATTCTTTAAGTGCAGGCTAAAAGCAATTGAACCGGGCGTGGATGTTGCCTATGCTACCTGAAAATGTCCTTCACTTCTTGTGGTCGTTTTTCCCCTTTTAAACAAAAAATGGATGCACCCGGTAAGGGGGTGGGTGCAGGAGATTTGAAAGTGCGCCAAGAGAAAAACATTTAAGTAGTCAGCAGCAGAGTTAATGTTGGTGCGTTAAATGTGACTTCCACAGGGATTTTTTATAATGAGGCACATAATGGCTGCATTCATCTCTTTCTCTCTTCTCACACCCAGCGCATTCTACTGATAACAAAGAGTCAAGACGACCCAAGGTGGTCGCGATACCAGTGGCTGACAAAGCTAAACGACTCCTTTAAGCGTTTAACATAAAAACTGCTTCCTAAATTCGCAAGCATTGGACTTTGAATTAAAGCTCTTCCATACCAAACGCAAGGGAGTCCCTTCATGGACACTGAACTTTGAGCATCATTTTTAAATAAGACTGAAGTATCTCATCAGGCAAAAAAAACTGATCCATGCAATTAAATTCCCAAAAATAGCTTCAAAATTTGTTTGCTTTTTTTGTGAGGAAGTAAGAATTGGATCTGATCTGGATCGATCTTACTCAAAATGGAATCTCCAATATTCCGATGGCTTCCCTGAGTCAAGGGGACGGAAAACGCGATTCGCTGGCGTCGCCGTACAACCCCTGCCGAACATAGATTTCCGACTTACAACAGTTAGAGGTGTAACATCGATCATATGAAGAAAAATATTTTTGCAGCTGACTGGTGGCTTCGGAAAGCACGAATTCAGCCTGGCATGAGGGGTTCCAGTACGTCATATTTATCATATTGTGAATTCTTCTGATTTGCCATAAGGTATGTTTACTCAGTATCGATATCTGTCACTCTTTCATCTCAGCAGTTTTGTGTAAGTCTTTCACTCAACCGATGATAACCTTGGGTGCAACGGTAATGTGGCGTCTGCCTCCATGTAACAAACTCCACGCACAACAACTCGACCGTTGCTGGCGGTAACAAGATACGGGGATAGGAGCACTATATAGCGGATGCTTTATGCTAATGTCCAGAGACGCGCCGATTATAACAATCTGCAAAGTAAAAACCGTGTGTTAATTTGGTGATACATATATGAGAGGAAATACAAACCGTATATATATATATATATATATCGACCCAATAATTTCTGAAATTATTAAGTGCATGACATAGAGTCAGGTGATCCTGACATGACTTTTTGGGGTCAGATCCGAAATTTCAACGAACATCTGGGTCGAAGAAAATCAACCACTGTGAAATAATCACATAATAGCCATTATATAAAACAAGTAGTATGCATCTTATATGGCAAAGCTGGTATACGTACTCCCAGCATAGGTACTAGCGAAAAGCCCAGACAGGTGTCTTGCCGATGTTTCTGCTAAGGAATGACGCATCAATGAGGGATTCGGCTCCTCAGTGGTTCCCCCAGCGTTCTCTATGCGGTTTCTGGTATATAGACTCCAAAGAATAATCGGGAAAATAATTTCTGAAATTATGAAGTGCAGGACATGGAGTCAGATGATTCGGACATTACTTTTTAGGGTCAGACCCAAAATTTCAATGAAAATGTGGATCGAAGAAAATCAACCACTGTGGAATAACCACGTACTACCCATTCTTCAAACAAGTAGTACTATAAGTAGTATGAATCTTATATGGCAAAGACGTTATACCGGACTTCCGACATAGGTCTAGCTAAAAGCGCACACGCGTGTTTCACCTATATTTCTGCTGCTGCATCACGCTGCGCCACCTGGGGTTGGGTATGGCTCTGTTATTCTGTCACCGTGCGGCTACTGGTGGGGCTCGAGATTGAGTCCCAAGGCACAAGGGGACTAGTGAGTCCTGTAACCGATCGGTGAGCGCCTACTTATCCTAGTTACTATTCCCAATCGAAACTGGCAAGACAACGAGCCCGTGTCACAGGGGTAGAGCGTTGGACTTCTAACCACCTCGTCATGAGCTCGAGCCCCGGGCGCCGCAGCACGTGGTGTTGGGCATGGCTGTCTGATGATGGCTAATAAGCCAGAAATGGCCATTCCAATCTCCCTTGTCTTTGTCGGTCACGTCATACTGTATATGTACATTGGCGGATTGAAGCTCACCGATCGGTTACTGGACTCCCTCATCACATACTGCCTCGGGGCTCACGGGTTCGTGCCTCGGGTGGGACACTAGCTGGTGTTGGCTATGACTGGCTGGTGACCGCTCCTGAGCCAGAAAGGATCATTCAAGCTGCCTTTATCTTTGCCGGTAATGTCATTCTGCCTATAAGACTAGTCATTGTGCGACTGCTCTCGATGTTTGCGAGCAAGCCCCAAGGCAGAACAGGCTGAGTGACTCCCATAAGCGACCCGTAATCTTCCATCCACCAACGTAAATATTCCCGATCGAAACCGGCATAAACGAGCCAGTGGCACAATTTTGAGTGCCTTAGCCTTCTGAGCAACAGGCCGTGGATTCGATCCTCAGGTGGTGCACCGCCTGGGGTTGAGTATGGCTGGCTGATTACGGATAATAAATCATAAATGATCATTCCAATCTACGTTGTCTTCGTCATTAATGCAATTCTGCATATATATATATATATACCTTTATTAACCTATGCACTTTCTTGTAAACATATTCCACACTATTATACAATATACAACTTTTGAAGTCTTCTAGATATCAGGTAAGATTCGCTGACATTTTATATGCAAACACAATATTTACATACCACATTCAATCATACGTATCGTATATCATTAGCGATTTTTATTTAATGCATAATACAATTTTAAACATATTAAGAGTAAATAAAGCAATAAATTTGTTTTAATTACCCGATCAATTATATTAAAAATTTTATTATATCTGCAAAAGAGTGAAGCCACGAAATTCGCAGCATAATATGTCTTGGGACTACTGCGCCAACGTCAGCAAACACCCACACCGCTGCAGAGATTTCGTGAGGGGGTCTGCGTAGATGCCAATCACACATCAGAATATGCTGAGTCGTCGAGCTCACTCTCTCCCCCACCCCCACAACCAA
>WEDG01012823.1:0-12202 GCA_017591395.1 Schistocephalus solidus
GGTGGTTACGTATTGCTGTGCAGTGCAAATTCCTGCATCCTTTTCCTGATTATAGTCAAAGAGAACATCGACAGATGTTCCCTGTGAATGGTCTTAATGGGCGTATAATGATACTTTATTTAGTGTTCCACGAATAAAATCATTGTCCTTTCTTACTTGTGGATAATTTTGGTCCACCCTGTTTTCTTCTAGGCACGGTTCGATCATTTAGAATGCGCCACAGAGTGACCTTACTGATATCGAAAATAGTAGCTAACGACTCACGCGGCACTCCTTCGGCTGCAAGTCTCCGTATTCTTTCAAAGTCAGCTGCAGCTAGATATTTTTGGTCATCTTTCTCGTACGGTGTGACAGAGAAAAATCCTGGCATGTCGCGGCTTTTCGTATATATATGCGCGATGCGTGATTTCTCACATCTGCATTTACTGGATTTTCGTGATCATGAACACAATTTTTTTATTCCCTCAAAGGATATATCTTAACTTTTTCTTGCTTTTATTAATATTCCTTTATATTACAACGCACACAAACAAGAAAATTTGGTCCAGAAAGAGCATAAACGTAGGAAAAACCATGGAAATCAAGAAACGTTCAATTTCCCTAGTTTCGCCCAGTTTAGCTTTCAATAGAGAGAAGTGAACTGAAATCTTTTTAGTAAATAGCTTTTTGTACCTAAAATCAGTACAAAAAACAAAATTTACAACCTCAAATATGTGCAATACTAGCACCAGAAATTTCGGGCATCACATTTCATGAGTTAGGCAATCTTCTGTATTCCTATTCCCGTGTCCTGCCTTTTTCTCTTCCCCGATTGGTCGCAAGCGCATGAAGCTCAGATGTATGCACTTCAGTTAAAACAGTCCTGAACATAAGTTTTGCTGCAAATGCTTACTTAACCACCTATACTTTCTTTCGATTTGCTTAAGCTTGTTATTTAACGCTGTCTTCTCTTACTTGTGATTTGGGGACCTACGAGGCGTCGATCCAACAGACCCTTGGCAGCTTGTTCCTCTTTAGGAATGCTCATTTGTCTTCTTCGCTGTCTGCAATTTAGTCAGGTCCTGACTACGGACGAGTTTCCACTAAAATTGCGATTTATATTAGCTCTTACTTCTGGCCTTTTTTCGGTAACCCAATGGCCAACGGAGGAATATGGCCTCGCCAAACTGTCACTTGCCTCAGTCTCAAACTCCCCATTTACTCCTGCGTCTAACCTTCCTGTATAAAGTTTGAGATTGCCAAATTTGTCAATGAGATAGTTGCTTTTCTTAAGCAGGCACCCTCATCTTCATCCGAGATCCTATCGAGTTTTCCTGCCCATAAGGTTCATCCAACTCTTTCACCTCATCCAAATTATAGCCACCAATTGCTCCTCTATACAAATAAATAAATATTTTTTTTAATTTTAAGAGCCCACAGGGCACTTTTGAAGCAACCTTAGTGCTGAGGTAAAAAAAGATACATTATAGACGAGGATATTATGTGTGACCGGTTAGATATTAAGAATAAAGAATGTTTATTTGGTGTGGACTGACAAGGCACTGTATTTACAAACGTTAGTAATGAAATAACATTATGAGAGTGTGTGTAGATTAATTGTACAAATATTTATAAATATAGGCAGAACTTGTCCTGTTAGGTTAACAGTTAGCGATGTTTTGTAATTAATAGAGAATTAGAAAATTGGCAGTGAAAAAACTCCTTATTTAAAAATAGAGGCAGAGTTCAATAGGCCTCCATTTTCGAATAGAGGGCAGGAGAATAAAACTGATAAGGAAAATAAGTTAAGGTAGTAGAGTAGGCTAATACTGCAGTAGAATTTCAGAATGAGATAATGTAACTTCGATATGGATCGTTCTTCATCACTAAGGCGCATGAAACCAAATGTCGCGAAAAGGCGTCAGTGAAATTGAGGCCTCAGCATTTTGGATCCAGACTTAAATTCTGATGACGGTAAGTATCCAACAAAACGGCGGAATTTTAGAATGTGTAAGTCCAAATGTTTACGTCGGAATGACTTCATCTTTTGAATGACTAGTGATATAAGGAGACATCATGGTTCATGGGGGACTCGAGGTAGAGAAAAAAGCGTTTAAAGAGGCCCACTTAAATTCCCAGGGGTACTATCGCCGAGTCATAGAGAAAGCTGCTCAGAAAAGATGAGGCGAATACAAGTTTAATAGAATCAGTGTTAATATAAATGTGCAGTCTTCGCTTGAATGCAGCTAGACTAGTTAACGACCGTATTTCAATTGGCAAGGTATTCCAAAGAAAACTATACCTAGACACAGACGGGAACACTAAATACGAAGTACCCAACTGTACAGAGCTCGAATAATAAAAGGAATGCTCTCCAGATCTCAGAGAACGAAGACTTATCAGAATTCAGTGTGGGTGGGATGGACACCAGTTCATCTCGGAAAGCACTGACCGACTTTAGCATTCAAAAGCAAAAAATGAGCAGAAGTCTATATAGAGGGGTTACCCAGTCTAAATTGAGATGTTTGCATACAAATGCCTAGAGTCTCCTTTCGAAAGTAGACGAACTCAAAGCACTAGTCTCAGACCGAACCCCCGATATTGTTGCCATTACGGAAACATGGCTCAAAGCCGAAATCGCGGATAGCGAGTTTTCGATAAATGGATACCAACTATTTTAAAGAGACCGAGAAAATAGACATGCAGGTGGATTGGCCGTATACGCTAGGACAGGTATATCAGCCGTCGAACGAGCGCACGCCATCTTCCTTGAATATGAATTTCTCTGGATAAAGATTAAAAAGGATTGTTCATAAAACCTACAATTCTTGACGATCTACAGACTGCCTAATATTCCAAGTGCAGCTGATGATTCAATCCTTCATTTGCCCAAAGGAAGTTGCAGGTCACCTGGAGGAACTTATTGGTGGAGATTTACATGCACCTTCAGTAGACTGGGTAAATCTGACTGTTGATGGTGCGCCAACTTCCTTCGGCCACAAGCTAATGTATCTCACCTTTGACCAATCTCTGGCATAGAAGGTTAACATACCAACGAGATTTAGAGAGAACCAGAGAGCAACTTGCCTCAACCTAGTATTTACGAGGGACTTCTCAGACATTGATGAAGTGTATTCTATTGCACCCCTCGGTAAGAGTGACCATAGAACGCTGATGTGGGATTACTCCCTTTATTCTCAACGCCAGGCAAGCGAAATATATGGAAGGCCAATTTTAACGCGAGGAAGAAAGAACTGATGTCAATGCAATGGGACTGTTTGCTCAAAGGGAAACCAGAGGATGACTGGCAATCGTTTAAGAAGGTTTCACTCGATCTGAATGAACGCTTTTGTCCAATGAAGGTGCAAAATGACTAGTCACCCTGCCTGGTTAACAAGAGTACTTAAGAGGCAGTTTAAGAAGAATAATCGAAAATTGAAGGTATTTAGCGAAACAGTGTCAGCAGAGCATCTCAAGGAATTTCTTCACCGCAGAAATGTTATCAAAAAAATGATTCGTCAGACAAGGAAGAGCTATGAATCAAAATTATTCAACAGGCTGAAAATAAACCTAAAATTATATTCCATTATATCAAAAGTTGAATAAAAATCAAGGACCCAGTCGCAGTACTTATGGATGGCAATGGTGTTGAAATCATTGAAAGTTGCGAGAAAGCCGAGCTCTTGGGTCGGCTCGTTGCCTCGGTATTCACTAAAGAACCGGAACATCAGCTTGACCACGAAAACAGTTGTGTTATAGACGCTGGTCCAGTACTTGAATATATACTCTTCCTGGAACCTCTCATGGAACGAGAACTGCAAAATCTCAAAGAATAAATAAATAGGTTTATTGATTTGGCACTGCTTGGGCACCATCAAATCCTAAGAACACAGGAGAAAACCTAAAAGTAACTCCTCTTTTTATTAACCACTTTTGATTTGGTTTGTTTGCTTGCTAAAAAAGCAGTGTTCAAAATGAAGAGTTTGTTTTAAGTAAAAAAAACCTGTTTTCCTATGTTCAGAAATAGCAAAATTTGAAGTTAAAACAGTTTTACAGAATGGGGATGAATGTATCAGGGTAAGAATGGTTAGAGTCAAGACTATTCTGTTATTGAAGTTCAAGAGTATTCATTCGACAGAGGTAGAAACGGCTGCGGTCGATTCGAAGGGATAGGTATTTCCAATCAGATGTGAGTGCAGTAGATTCCGGTGTGGGGTTGTAACGAACCACAGTTCCGACAGAATTGTTTGAATGGACTGGGAGCACCTTTTTCGTGCGGATCCCGGATGAGGATGGAGTGATGGAATGTCGGTGAAGATACCGGTGCCCCCTTTCACTCTCGAACGCTGATCCCCCATCTCCACGAGTACTGTCGCCGCTTATCGTATCACTACCCTCCGTTCAATGTCAGCATCCCCTCGTCCCGACCCTGCAGTTGCCAACAGCGTTGCACTCCCCACCGGTTATCCAACAGACATGACTTAATTCCCCCACTCCAAAAAGGATATCGCATCATGTAACCCTCCCTTCTTTATTTTCTATTGTGCCCTTTCATACCTTTATATCCTTCTTAATACTAGAATCCATTTCCAACATTTCTGCCGTTCCTTATAATGACTGTTGCGTTTGAGTGCTTGGCATGGCGCTTAGAGACCCTGTTCAATACGCGTATCGTCTAATACCCTAAAAGCAATTCATATCAGACGTATATCGCTCGGATATCCACATGTCGATATACATATGTCCACCGTATGTCGACTTTGTCCGCTTTTCCGACATATGCCTAATATCGAAATGTCGATATTTGTCAAAATAGACGAAAGAGGGTCGGATACTTCCTACTTAACCCCCCCCATTTAAAACAAATACATACGGAACGCCCATTATTATTCCTTTACCGTGACCGCCAACAACGTAACCATTACTTCCCATCCTATTTAGCTCGTGTTTACGCAACTAAAGTCACATTTTCCCATTTTCTCAACGTGTTGTACAAAATGTTAACACACAGTTGATGGAAATATAAAAAATGTGTATTATAAAACGTCCATAATAAAATATGTACAATAGTGAATATTAGTCTACTTAATATAAACAATATGGGGTTGTGGAATACGTTCAATCAGGGGTTAGCCGGGTTGTCAGGATGGGGGTTTGGAGTGGAGGTGGCTAGTCCTGGGTGGCATTCTAAAAATAGACAGTTAAGCAATATGAAAGGAAATGAACTCACCATAAAAGGGTAATTCAGGCACGTGCCTTTGAACCCTCTTGCCGGCGGCATCGAGGGACCTTTTCAGGCGCCTTACAAATGCGGCCTCCAACTCATAAGGTTTAGACGGCCGCCGCCATTCCACCTTACGTACAGCTCTAAATTGTTTGAAATTAACAATAGATGCTAATACACACCTGTAATAAGTTCATATAATTTGGACCCTGATAAAGCATCTTTGCCTTTGCGTCCTTGGAAAGTCAGTTCCAAGGCTATAGCATCATCGAAAATTGCATAAAATATGCGCTTAACGAAGTTGTCCATATTTCGGCCCCCAAGGCAGGATAAATATGACTCCTAATTGAAAATGCAAATAATTGATGGGTACCTAGAAGCGTCGTTTGAAATTGCTTTCGAATTTCAGCTCCTTTGAGTGTACGAAGTTTTAGTCTCTACCTTAGTGTAGAAGACACGTTGATTTGGAATAACTCTTGAGTGAATTGTCCATTCATTAATTTGGGAAATATTTTCTTCGACTTAACGATTCTGCGGCTATCCAAATATTCCATCACTGAGAATTATTCCAGGTCCAGGACATTATCCCTACGAGAAATACAAGCTTCAGCGTTCACCTGCTTCCAAATTCACGCCAGTGGTGTGCTGCTCTGATCTGCTTTCATCAGGGAGGGAGAAGTCGCAACAAAGGCTGAGTCGTTGCATGCTTATTAGAAGTCTGACTGCTGAATACAATTGCATCCTAGCCCAGTTATTTAAAAGGATTTATTAATTAAATGCATTCCAATACAGTCATAAGAGGTATGGAAAACGCAGATGCTCAGGAATCATCTGTGCTGAGAAAAAAAATTCGCGGCGCTGTCGGGCCTCGAGCCCGGGTAGCAGATTCATGTGGCGACGAACATAACCCCTGCGCTATGTCCTCACAACAATATGGAAAACAAAATTGTATGCAAACAAAAAAAGATGACAAAGACAGATATTCTGTTACCACTTCTCCTCCTGCCAAGCGGGCAAAAAGCCTGGGAACACTAATGAATGTCACCTACGAGGACGAAAAGTGCATGGGGTGTTTAAATCTCTTGCAGAAATTCTCATGGATGGAGAAAGAGATATGAAAATTGAAACAAGAAATGGCCGATCTCAAAGAGAAGGTTCAAAGTTCCCCCGTAGCAACGAGAATTCCAACCAAAGAAATAACGTATGCAAATAGTGCTTCCTCAAGAAAACCTCATGTAGAGCTTAAAGACATTGCGTCTACAGAGCTTCAAAAGGGAGATCAAAACAGCTCATGCACCTTACTACTGTCATCGAGCTTAGACAGAAGCATAAATGTGCTGGATACACAAATATATGCGGCATCGTCGCTGAATGATACAAAAAAGGGTGAAGTTGAGAAGCACGTTGAATTTGAAGCACTTAAGATGAAGAATTCGAAGTCGAAAAGGGCCAAGAAAGCTTTCACAAAAAAGTGGTTTGAACTCCGGAAAAAGCTCGTTCTTACCGAAAGATGCTTAAGTGCAATCCTCTGTTGGTAATACAGGAGCAAGTGGAGGACCAATTGGCAAAGTTTCCAAAAAGGGTTTGTCATTAACTTTAGGAATAGTTGCTCATACTGACGCAAATAACATCGTCGACCAGAGTAGCCTTTTTTCCTGATACTTATGCTCTATCAACAAATCTGAACTCAAAGTCACCAAATATACATTTCGACCGAAAAACGCAATCTCGTTATTAAAGGGGTTCCCGAATCCACTTCTCTGATTGCAAAGGAAAGGGTAGAACATGACCTTAGTCTTTTCCGAGAATACTCATATTCGATTCTTCGAGATGGCGAATGCGTAACAGTGCACAAAGCATTCCGTTTAGGAAAAGCGGATGTTTCACATGAACTATCATCACCAAGGCCTCTTAAAATCATTCTTGAAAAATGATGTTCAGGCTTCACGCCTCCTAGAACGGAGAACGGCTCTCCGTAGCTCACACAGGGATGTATTTTTTTCAGCCGGATTACGAACCCAAGGAAAGGTACAAAATGAGGATGCTGAGAGCAGAACTGAAGAGGAGGACCGAGCAGGGGGAAAATGGCTCCAAATAAAGGACGGGGAAATAAAAGTGATAAAGAGGTCTTTCTTATGGCAAACCCCGTACATAATCAAGGTGGATTCTCGCCGAGACGGAGGACACTAAATACGATGAACCCAACTGTACAGAGCTTGAATAATAAAAAGAAGGCGCCCCAGAACTCGGATGACGACCACTCATCAGAACTCAGCGTTTGCGGGATGGACACCAGTTCATCTCGGATAACAATGACAAACTCTAGTATTCAATCGCGCGAAATTCGCAGAAGTCTAAATGGAGGAGTTACCCAGTCTTAATTGAGATGTTTGTATACCAATGCTCAGAGTCTCCTATCGAAAGTAGATGAACTCAAAGCATTAGTATCAGACCGAACCCCCGATATCGTTGCCATTACGGAAACGTGGCTCCAAAAGCCGAAATCGCGGATAGCGAGGTTTTGATTGATGGATACCAAATTTTTCGAAAAGACCGAGAAAATAGAAAGGGAGGAGGAGTGGCCGTATAGGTTAGGACAGGAATCTCGGCAGTCGAACGAGCACACTCCATCTTCCCGGAATATGAATTTCTCTGGATAAAGATTAAAAAGGATTGTTCACAGAACCTACAATTTTTGACGATCTACAGACCACCGAACATTCCAAGTGCAGCTGATGAGTCCCTCCTTCATTTGCTCAAGGAAGTAGCAAGCCACCAGGAGGTGCTTATTGCTGGAGATTTCAATGCACCTATAGTAGACTGGGTTAATCTGACAGTTGATGGTGCACCATCTTCCTTCGGCCACAAGCTAATGGATCTCACTCTCGACCAACCTCTGGTACAGATGGTTCACATACCAACAAGATTAAGAGAGAACCAGAGAGCAAATTGCCTGGACCTTGTATTTACGTAAAACTTCACTAGCATTGATGAAGTATATTCTATTGCACCCCTCGGTAAGAGTGACCATAGTACGATGATGTGGGATTACTCACTTTATTCTCAGCGCCAGAATGGAACGAAATGCAAGCGAAATATATGGAAGGCTGATTTTAACGCGATGAGGAAAGAACTGATGTCTATGAGATGGGATTGTTTGCTTAAAGGGAATCCGGAGGATGACTGGCGATCCTTTAAGACAGTCTCAATCGATCTGATTGAACGCTTTTGTCCCGTGAAGGTGCAAAAAAAGAATAGTCGCCCCGCCTGGTTAACAACAGAACTTTACAGGCAGCTAAAGATGAAGAATAAAAAATGGAAGGTATTCAGGCAAACAGGGTCAGCAGAGCATCTCAAAGAATTTCGTCATCAAAGAAACGCTGTGAAATAAATGATTCGTCAGGCAAGGAAGAACTTTGAATCAAGAATTATTTAACAGGCTGAATATAAACCAAAACGTTTATTCCATTATATCAATAGCCGACTAAAAAACAAGGACCCAGTAGCAGTACTCATGGATGGGAATGGTGTTGAAGTCGTTGAAAATTGCGACAAAGCCGAGTACTTAGGTCGGGTTTTGCCTCGGTTTTCACTAGAGAACCGGAACTTCAGCTTGACCACGTCAACAGTGCTGTTATAGACGCCCGTCCAGTGCTTGAATATATAATCTTCCAGGAACCTCTCGTGGAACTAGAACTGGGAAATCTGAAAGAAGCGAAGTCATCTGGTCCGGACGATATACCGGCCAAGTTCTTGAAAGAACTGGTCAGCGAACTGTCCAAACCACTAGCGCATTTATTTAATTCGTCATTTGAATCAGGGAAACGCCATCCGAATGGAAGGCAGCAAATATATACCCCATATACAAGAGTGGTGCTCGATCTTATGTCAACAATTATTGGCCTGTCAGCCTAACCTTCATTTGCTGTAAAATAATGGAATCAATAATCAAGAAGACAACCATGAAGTTCCTTGAGGAAAACCAATTACTCTTAGATCACCAGCATGGCTTCAGACAGAATCACTCCTGTCTTTCTAGTTTATTACTCTCAACAGAGCAGTGGACTCGTGCACTGGATGAAAATGGTAGGGTTGACGTCATATACACTGATTTCAAGAAGGCGTTTGACAGTGTCCCACACAAACGTCTCATCTACAAATTATCTGAAATAGGCATAAGAGGAATGTTGCTGACATGGATCGCAGACTTTCTTACAGATAGATTGCAAACTGTGTGCGTCGATACCTCGAAGTCAACACCTACTCTGGTTCTAAGTGGTGTCCCCCAAGGCTCGGTATTAGGGCCGTTACTCTTCTTAGTGTATATCAACGACTGTGTCGACGACCTGGATTGCAGCGCCATCATGTTGCAGATGATGTTAAATTGTGGAGGGTCATCAGATCTGATTTTGATAGACTCGCACTTCAAGAGGATCTCAACCGTCTTAGCAGCTGGTCTGCTCGTTGGCTCCCTAAATTTTAACGTTGGGAAGTGTGTGGTCCTAAGACTGCGTACCAGAAGGACCAGTGAAGAGGATGATTCCTACCAATACATTCTCAATGGGCAGCCCCTTTCAATTGTTGAGGAACAGAAGGACCTCGGTGTTCTAATACACTCCTCACTTAAACCATCTTCACAGTGTTTAAAGGCAGCAAAACGCGCTACACAGGTCTTATTTGCGCTCAGACGTGGGTTTGTGCAGATTGATAAGGAACTCTTCCGAAAAACCTACGGGTATTTGTTCGATCTCACTTGGAATATGCCATACAGGCCTGGCGTCCGTGGTTTAAGAAGGATTATCTACAGCTGGAACGAGTGCAGGCGAGGGCTACGAAGGTGGTCAAGAATCTTAGTAATCTGCCTTACGAAGCCAGACTGGTTGAACTTGATTTGTTTCCTCTAAATTACAGGCAACTACGCGGTGACCTCATCCAAACCTACCGGATTGTCAGAGGCCGCAATTGCGCCCTAGAATTTGCTGACTTCTTCGAATTGGCTGGGATGGAACATCTGCGGGGTCATCCCTTTAAACTGCAGAGGAAGTTTGTCCACACGGAAGTCCGTCGGAACGCCTTTTCGCAGAGGGTCGTTGGAGCATTGAACGGACTCCCTGAGGATGTTTTCCTTTCAGAAACTGTTGATGCATTTTAATTCAAACTTGATACTCATTTTCTGAGAAACTATTGTCAATATAATGAAGATTGTGTAAGCAGTGGCAGGTTGCGCCTGGCCCACACATATCGATGACCCTACATTTTCATTTGTCAGATATATCACTGTAAGCATTTATGCTATTGACATTTTTGCATATGAATAGGGAGCTCAAGGGCGAAAGCCTACTTCCCTCAATAAAGTGACTTAAAGTGACTTACCAGTTCCCTGCGGAAATTTGGATTCAGCAGCCGTTCATGTAAATCTCTGAAAGCAGCACGGCTGGCTATCGGCTTTTCAACTGGATTTAGGGCGATTGATATACCCATTTGAATGGGAGCTCCACTGGCTGTCAGTAGAGTAAGCTTCGACGTTCGCAGTTTTGCTAGAATACGACTTTGGGTGGCCTGCACTTGCAGCAGCTGTTTCCCAATTATGTTGAAACGTCGAAACATGTCTGCCTGAAATTCCGTTTGGGATTTTGAGGCAGATGCGTCTAGAACAATGAATACTCATAAGATAACAGTCTTACCTGCTTGCTGAGGACATCTTCTGGAAGGCAGAGTTTCCGGTGAAAGTGTATGTGTCTGGTCCCACAAGTAGGAGTCCTCTTCCCTGGAACGATGTGGTCGCTTTGAATGCCACTGTGAGCTCAAGATCAATATCGACAACCGCACAGTAATGTATAATGCATGTCTGGGACAAGCGATTTAAAAATTCCAGAACATTACGTAGGTGGCTATGGGCAATGTTTGATTCAATAGCCCATTCCTATACCCTATCCTGAATCGACTTATGCGAGGGAATACCACTCTCCGTGCTGCTTTTCTCCTCATCGGATGATGACAGAGATCCCTCGCTGGCATTTGTGGACTCATTAGTGGATCTATCTACATCAACGGGCATGTCGATCACATTTTGAGCACTAGGCGATGCTAACGTGCATTCCTCCTCATGTATAACTCGTCTGCGCTTTAATCTATATCTATTAAAAGTTCATCATTAAACTCGCGGTATATTTCCGCGACTTCGCGGGCAACATGCCTTCTAATAGTCCTTTTACAGGGCTGCCTATACATTGCAGATGGTTAATCAACAAAATAAATTGATATAAGAAACAGTTAAGCAATGTAAATGATAAATAGGGTTCGACAGAAGAGCAGGCAGAATTTCGGTGAACCACGTGCGTACGCAAGCCACGACAAATAAAAGTGTGATAGCCGCTTCCCGCGCCCACTCTAGACACACTATCATGCCTAACCAATCACAGCACGGAGTCTTAATATAGATTTACCCATGAGCAGAGGTTATTTCCTATCTCGGAATGTCGAGATTTACGTATATCCATACAATATCCGCATGTTATTAGGGTAATGACTACAGGTGCGTTACTCGCCCGTATGTGTGCAAACCTCGAAGTCTTCGGCCGCTACAGGGTCTGCCGACTAATTAAACTTAGTTGACTGATTGCTAAAAAAGGTGAAAAAAGATTAGGAGCAGGAAGAGTTCAACGGTAATAAACTTTCAATGCAGTCCTACAGTCTTCATATTTGTATTATATAACATAGTGTTGAATTATGTTTGATCTAGCTGTATGAAACAGCTAGTATACTAGCTGGTATACCATTGGTTTCATAAAGCCAAATCGAAACCTAGGCGTGCGGCTCGTTGCGCATTCGAATTACGTAGAGCATTAATGATGTTAAAACCGGAATAAATATACTACTAATAGACTGAGATAAAAATATAATATAAGGCTTCTAATTATGCTACCAGTTTTTCGAAATCAATTATTCCTTTTTCAAATGCACGTTTTCCGCAAATTTTTCGCTAACGTCCCTCAAAAA
>WEDG01012829.1:0-11441 GCA_017591395.1 Schistocephalus solidus
GTCTTTCAGGTGGAACGCACGACAACCAGAACCACAATCAACACTCTTCGGCAAATAATCAGCAGATTTGGTTGTCCCGAAACGTTTGTGAGCGATAATTGACGGCAGTTCACATCCACCGCCTTCGCCCGAATCTGCAAAGCAGTCAGGCATTAACCATTTGCATTCGATACATATCACCCGCAATCCAACGGACAGGTAGAACGATTAGTTGACACGTTCAAGCGGCCTCTCCAGAAGTTAAAAATGGAGGGACAATGGAATGGGTTCTTTAAACATTCCTGTTGAAATATCGGGCAAACTCAAACACGAACGCTCCACATGGTGTATCTCCTGCAGAAGCTTTGATGCAGAGCAAGCTTCGCACGCCATTCGAAGTAATTCGTCCACTATCACCTGTTAGTAATGGTGATAAAACAGTCCATGCGACGCCGATGGAAAGGCAATTCGACCGACGCTAAAGAGCAACGCAAATGTTATTCCATCCAGGTGAGACATTTTAGCGAGCAACTACGATCGATAATAATATTTCAAGGTAAGAAATAAGAGAGACTAGCCACGCCGAAGGTTACGATACGACCGATTCATCTGACGACGCCGCCCAGTCAAGAACAAAAGCAATAGGTGAAAAATCCGTGAATGCCGCTAAACTTCAAACCAGTTGTAGTTTGGCATGTTATAGTTAAAAAAAATGTTAACTTAAACAAATATGGTTAAATTCGGGGTAACTTAATGTGTAACAAGTGCAATAACTGTACAAAATAAAATATGGCAAAGAGCTTGCCTAGTACCCCCGCCTAAACCGAAGGCCAACGTAAAAACGACGCCGAAAGTTAACGCCTTGTCAAAACTGTTGTGTAATAAAGCGGTCGGGAAACTGGACTTGACGGCCGCTACAAGTGGTGTGAAGGTCAGTGGCACTGGAGGAGATGGGGTCAGGGGTGGTCGGGCAAAATGGGGTAGATGGAGAGGGTAGAGAGGATGGAGGAGAGGGTAGGGAAGGTAAAGAAGCACATGGTGGGAGTTCAGCGGTTCCCCCCGCGACATTAGCTTTGACCCGATTGACACTGAACACGTCCTCCTTGTCACCGCAAAGCACCTGACAGGTCTTGGCATTGTGGGAGAGAACGCGGAACGGTCCTTCGTACGGTGGTTCCAGCGGCTTGCGCACACGGTCACACCGAACAAACACATGAGTGCAGTTGGCCAAGCCTTTTTCGACAAAAGACTCGGTTGATGGAGCTCGGGGCGGAAGCGGGGAAAGTGAGCGCAAAAACTGCCACAAGCGGTGTAAAAACCTGGTGGAAGACTCATCGGCACCATGGAAGGTTGGGGTGATCATCTCACCTGGCAGTCGGAGGGTGGTACCAAACCGTAATTAAGCCGCTCTGCAGTCCAGAATTGACTTAAGTGCCGAGCGAATGCCCATGAGCACTAGGGGCAGGCTATCAGACCAGTTGGTTGGGTCAGCTGCGGCACGCAGGGTGGTCTTTAGATAGCAGTGGAAACTTTCAACCATACCGTTGGCAGCTGGATGGTAGGCCGTCGTCCGAATGCGAGTGCAGCCGAGAAATTTGAGGAGGGCTTGGAAAAAGGCAGATTCGAATTGGTAACCTCAATCTGTCGTAACCGTGGAGGGGGCACCAAACCAGCGGTCTAACGATAAAAGCCTTTTCGATGGTGCCTGCCTCCATGTTCGGCAAAAGGATAGCTGCAGCCCAGCGGGTTTAGCGGTCGATGCAGGTAAGAGGGTGAGTAAAACCATTGGATGGAGGCAATGGACCTAAGACATCGAGATGCGCATGACTGAACCACGCATCGAGGCTGGGAAAGGTGCCGGGTGGGGATTTGTTGCGGCACCGCACCTTGTTCCGCTGAAAACTCAGACACGACCGTGCCCAAGCTTTGACGTCCTTGTTCATGCCAGGCCAGGTGAACCTTCCCGCGAAGAGCTTTTGTGAGGCTCGGATCTCGGAGTTTGAGAGCCCATGAAGAATGTGAAACACAGCTTGACACGTGAAGGCGAGCACGAAAAGGCAAGTAAACGGAGTTGACAAATCACAGAGGATGGTGCCAGTCCCGGTGGTGAGTGGAACGTCCGCTATCTGGAGACCGTTGATTGACTCGTCGCCAGGACAACCGACTCATCGTTGTTCAGCCGCCATAACAACAAGGTCAATCCCTTGTGAGAGTTGGAGAACAGAGAGGGAGGGTTTCGAAAGCATGTCAACCACGTCATTCTTCGTGCCATCAATGTTGCGGATGTCAGTGGTGAATTGTCTGATGTATTCCAGGTGGGCAATCTCCCTCGGGTTGTACTTGTTGGAGTGGGACAGAAAAGGAAAGGTCAGTGGCTTGGGGTCCGTAAAAATGGTGAGGTCCGGACCGTCAAGGAAATGTCGGAAATGCTTCACAGCCAGCTAAGTTGCAAGACTGCACCTACGGCTATGGTCATAGTATCTAGCAGCCGGGACAGCTGAGCATCTGGAGCGGGATGCGTGAGCAAGGTGGCGTCGGCAAGGGGAACCTTAACTTTTTGGAAAGTGGTCAAAAGCCTCACTAGTAAGCTCCAGGGACCTTTGGGACTGGGCAGCATGTTGGTGAGCGGTAGCATAAGGTCAGCACATTTCAGATAGGAACCAGCGCTAAAAATTGACTATGCCTAGTAAACGTTGCAACCGACGTTTGGAAGTTGGTGGGGTAAACTAATGATTGGCATCTACTACTGAGTGCAGAGGACGCAAACTATCAGAATCGACATGATGGCCAAGAAATTCGGGCGTAGGCATACCAAAAACGCACTTATAGGGATTGATGATGACGCCATGCTTTTTGAGGCGGGCAAACACCAAGGTATGATGTTCCTTATGCTCTTCAGGACTCCGCCTAGCCACCAAGAGGTTATGTATGTAGGCGTTCGCAAAAGGAAGGTCATGCAAGACACAGTTGATGAACCTCTGAAAGCCTGGGCAGCATCACAAAAGCCAAATGGCATGCGGATGAACTGAAACAGTCCGAACGGTGTAGTAACAGCGGTTTTGGGAATGTCTTCAGGGCGACAGGAATCTGATGGAATGCGCGTACCACTTTGCCAAAAATGGTTCTTGCTAAATCCTAAAGATGAGGTACTGGATACCGATCGGGAATAGTGAGGTTATTGAGGGCACGGTAGTCACCACAGGTCCACAAGTCACCCGATTTTGCCTTGGGCACCATATGCAAAGGTGACGCACAGGGGCTCTCGGACGGTCGAATGATGCCCAGTTGTAGCTAATGTTCGATTTCTGCTTTCGCAACCGACAGGCGCGAAGGTGACAATTGTACAGGACGAGCGAAAGCGGAAGGACCCGAGGTAGGAATGTGGTGCACAAGATCGTGTTGAACCTCGGCGCTGCAAAACTGGTGATTAGTGATGTTCGGATGTTGACGTAGAAGCTCCCGATAAGGATAGGCAATATCTGTATTCAGGAAAGATAAATTGCAAGGGGTTGTAAAGGGAGTCAATCCTCGATCAGATAGACCGGTAGTGCGATCAAGTAGGCGGGAAAGCCGGCAGTCTACTACCAGGTCAAACTCGGCTAGAAACTCGGAGCCAAGGATTACATGAGGGACATCAGCAATCCAAAAAAAACCCAAGAGAAAGACCGGCGAAAGCTAATTTTAAGGGTGAGGAACAAGCTGCTGAACGTGGGAATGGGGAAAGAGTTAACAGCTTGGAGATAGAGGCCATAGTTTTGGCAGCGACGATTAGATGGAGTGGGAGGGTCTACGCTGATTTGAGCACTAGTGTCCACGTACAACCATCTGCGTGTCAAGGTGTCGTAGATATGGAAAGTAAAACCAGAGCAAGATGAGCCAGAAAAGGCTCTCTCGTCTATTCTCTTGTTGACAGGTTTCCCTGTGTGGATTTGAAGGAGCAGGGGAAGAGTACCAATGGGCCTTGTCGCCAAAATTGGTATGATACCAACAGACATCAGCAGTTCGAGGTCGCGAGTGAGACCGACGAGGGCTGGGTAAGAGACTGGATGATCAACGGGAGTAGATGCGCGCAAGCTGGGGTGTAAGTGAAGCCATCTCGGCCGTCATGGCCGCCATCTGCGTCACAAGCTGCTCATTAGGTGTCGGTAAGGGGTAAGTGGACAGCTGGGCAATGGAAGGTGGCTGGAACCACTGAACCTCAAACATCCTGTCCGCCATCTTGGCTAACCATGAGACCGATAGGTCCTCTGGAGACGGATGCCAGAATGGTTTAACCATCAGATGGCAGACGCTCTAGGATAGTTTGTCGTCAATATGCAGCTCACCACGAAGTTTATGCATCCTTCAGAGTAGTTCGGTGGGTTTCCGGTCACCTAAACACTCCTCATGAATTAGCTGGTGGTACCGTTGATGGTCGGACTCAGTATGCCGGCGAAGGAGAGCAGTTTTCAGTTGGATGTACGGTGCGTCGGCTGGTGGACTCTGTATGACTGCCTGAACCTGAGGTAAAGCCTGAACAAACCTTTGAAATTTGGTTACTTCCTTGGTAATATTCACAGCGTGAAAACTAGACTCGATGCGAAGGAATTAAAGTTCAGATGCATTTGTCCAAAAATCGGGTACGGAGAGAGACACGCACTAATATCATCGTCCATGATAACTGCGGCAGTAGGAGGAACTGAGTGAAAGTGCACGTGGGATAGGACCAATTAGGCTATGTGCAATGATGGGCTGGCACTTGTTGGCGAGTGAAAGTTCGTTCTTGTTCAGGTTCATTACTTTAGCGAGCCACTACGATCGATAATACGATCCCCACGCTAACCAATAAGAGAGACAAGCCACGCCAAAGTTTAGATACGACCGAATCATGTGACGACGACGCCCAGTCAAGAACAAAGCGCAATAAGGGAAAATCAGTTAATGTCACCGAACCTCAAAACAATTTGGAGTGTGGCGCGTTGTAGTTAATAAAAGGGGAGTGTAGAGCTGGGGCTACCACCAGGAGGGGACCAACTCTGCAGAGCCACTTCACTCCATCATTCCGGACCCTCAAAATCCCCATGATCACGTATTCAAAAAACACAAATTCAGTTCTGTGAAGCCGTTACATACTCGTAAGTTCTCGTTGCCTTAAATGTGCCGTAATAAGATATCAATAGACTTCGACGGTTCCACCCTTACTGTTGAGTTCTCCCTCGGCGATTCGATCGAGTTGTTGGACGGCGACCATCAAGGCTTGAGGCAAGGTGCTCAGTCGGTAACAAAACCAGTCGCAACTAAAATTTCAAAAATTGCGTATGTGAATGTAGTTTTCTCAACTATACCTAACGTTGAAATAAAAGGCATTGCGGCTTCAGAGCTCAGAACCCCGGTGGACACTTCCTTCGTTCGATAGGGTAATATAAACAGTTCATGCACCTTACCACGGTCTACCAGCTCAGACAGAATTAACATTGCTCTGGATGCAGAACCGAATGTTGCATTGTTGTCAGATACTGCACCAAATGCCGATATTAAAAACATTTGTGGAATTTGAAGAGCCGAAGAGAAAGAAATTGAAGAAGGTAAAGATGATTCCAAAAAGTCGTGGTCCATCGCTCAGCAAAAGCGCCTTCTTTTTCGATAGACATTTAAACGGTATCCAATACCAGTAATACAGAAGCCACTGCGAGGCAAACGGACAAAATCCCCAAAAGAGGTTCGCCATTGACCTTGGAAAGTGGGTTTACCACTGACGCAGATAGCGTTGTTTACCAGAATATAATACCTCCAAATGTCGAAGCCCCTGCAACAGGTCAGATCACCGAGTTACCAAACAGGCATCTTGATTAGTAGACCGGCCGTTTACGGCCTTCGCTGGACTAATGGATTTTTCCTTTGTGAGTGAGTTCCTGATTGGGCTGAGGGTGGAAGTAGGCAGGTCCTTCTTTCCTAAACGATTAGCTCTCACCTTTCTCAGCTGATTAATGAATAGATAACGACGTAAGAGGCATAATGTCAATGAAGGTATATTGTGAACTATTAACTGATGGTAGAATAGAGTAAAGAGGGCTTTAACAAAATGTTCAACAGTTCTGGAGAAAGAAGGGAAGGGTTTCGTAGAAAAATAATGGAAGTCACAGTAGTGGTTCAGAAGGAACCACATCCTAGGCGTCCCGCTCCACCTCCGATGTGGCTTCCGCGTGCCTAGCTGCAGCATAAAAGGGGATAGACTCAGCACTTAGCTGATAACGTCCGCCACGGGCTCTTATCCCGAAGGTCGTCGATTTAAACAACTAAAAGCTTGCTCACTCTTAAACGTGACCGCAATCGAAATATCGTCCTTAAAGTGGTTCCTGAGCAAACTTCTCCGATTGCGAAGGAAAGGGCAGAACATGACCTGGATCGTTTCTGAACATATTCAAATCTCATCCTTCAAAAGCTGGAATACGTTACCGTGAACAAAGCTTTCCGTCTAAGGAAAGTGAATGCTTCTCATGAACTTTTATCACCAATACGTCTTAAAATCATTCTCGAAAATGTAATGTAAGTCTAAAACCTTATAGAACGGAGAATGGCTCTAGACTACAATTCGAAACTGATGAAACGTTTTCCAAACATGTAGCTTTTTCTTTGATTTCTGATCAGCATTTTCGACAGAATTATTCATAGATCTTACTTCCCACGACTCGTCTGATTTTATTCTATGTCAGGATGTAAATACCTGTACCTGTACTTATTTCTCGTTTTGTTCCCTTTAAGAAAATAATTAATGTCATGGATAAGGTTTATCTCCCTTCATCTTTTCGCCGTAGGTTACGTAAACTTTCTCTTCGATTCCATCTGCAAAACAAAATTTCCGTTCTGCTCTTGATTCGACATATCTTTGAGCAGGCTACGAGGTTTTCCGAAGAAAAGTGGCTAGTCGGTGAGGTAAAATTTCTTGAAAACCGTTGAAAAAAACGTTTTTCATGCACAGTAAGAACCCATAGAAAAACACGGCATCCCGTCCTTCGATATGCCCTTGGAAATCCTATAGTTGATGACAAGTTAATGGCTGAGAGTTTTAACGTTTTCTTTGTCAAGAACATTTATTGAAAATTCTACCGCTACCCCTTCCAAACGCCCAGGGTGTGACAGATGCTGTCCTCGAAAACCATGACTCTTTACCCTCTGGGCCGTAACCTTGGCCATTCGACGTTTTTCATCAATCTCATAGCCCTGGACCAGATGGTGTCCCGGTTAGTATTTTCAAGGCTATTGTTAACGATAGTTTCCCATCCCTTCTGTGTCAGATATTTTAGCTAGCGCTGGAAAGTGAAACTTTTTCTCAGTGTGTGGAAGGAATCGCACATTCTACCTATCACCAAACATGACCAATCTACCTCATTTTGACGAGTTTTTGGCCAATCAACACAATTTCCACAGTTTCGAAAAATCTTGAAGACTTTGGTCAAAGATAAGATGATGTATCATTTAACCGAGAGTAACCTACTGAGTGTTGCCCAGCATGGGTTCCTCAAAACAAGGTCTTGGGATACCTGTCCTCTCTCTTTCTTTGATCACCTTCTGCAATCTAGGGACAATGATTTTTGCACTTTACATAGTCTATTTCGAGCGTGTTGACCATGCCCTCATTTTTCCTTAAAATTTCCTCTTTCGGTAGGTATGGTAAAAATTCTGAACTTTATATCTTCTTACCTGAGCTCTCGCACTACAACATGTTAAGATCTCCAATGTTAGCTCCAACCCGGCACGTGTGAGGAGTGGAGTTATTCAGTGTAGTATTGTTGACCCACTCTTATTTTTTGTCTTTTTGTCAATGATGTACCAGGTTTATTTTAGAATGGCAGGCCCTTTAAGTGTGCCGATGATTTGAAAGTGGCCTACCGATACAAGCTGGCAGATCGCAACGCCATGCTTGAACTCCTAAAAACTATCTTGTGGCCTTTTTCCAGTGGTGCTGCATATGACGCCTTTCCATTTCTTGGCAAATGGTTGTTGGCGATGACCATCAGCCTCAGCTAAGAATAGATGGTTATTACCTAAATGTGCCTGAAGTTGTTACGGAGCTGGCATATTAAATCCCAAAGGTCCTAATCTTTCAGAGCATTGTGCCTTGATTTTCTCCAAAGCACGCAGCACCACTGGGTTTATCCTCAAAAATTTTAAAACTATCAATAATAGACTTCACCCTTAAAAAATATACGTTAAACCTGGTCTGGAATACTGCTGGTTTCGATTTTGCCTTCTGCGCGCTATTGAACGGAAGAAAATAGAATCGGTCCAACATTTCTTAACTAAAAGATTTTTATCCTCAGAGCACCGTAATCGGACGTATCAAGAACGCTGTGGGCTTATAAACATTGATCCCTTTATGGTTTCGCCAACTATAAAATGGACTCCTCTTACTTTTAAGCTTTTAAACAGCTGTACATTTAATCCTTACCATTGTGAGGCAAGTTTCCCTTCTGGGTGCAGCAGTCATCGCAATGTCTTTTTGATTTCTTCCATTAGCTTGCACAGTTATGTGTCGTCAGCTTTTTGATAAATGCCATAACAATATGGAATAAATTACCATCGAATATAAAAATCCTGCGAAGTTAATTTTCGGTAAAATGAACTCTTACTTGTTTTTGCATTCCGAACTGCTTCCAGGGATTCTGGGTGCTGACACGGTCAAATCTCTTTTTCCGGCTCGGGCATCTGAGCCCGACCCCAGGCCCTACCTCGAGGGCAATGGCACCGTCTCTGCAGCCTTCAACCAGTGAATTCTTCGGCAGAAAGAGAGCAACTATCCACGGATGCACCCTTGCCTGGAGCAGAATCCCGGTTCCTTAAAAAGACAGAGAAACCATAAACACGCTGCAATTGTGCTAGCCCTTCCCCGCAAAAGGAAGCAGTTTTTTTCTCCTGCGTATTATACAGTAGGGAAAAACATGAATACCGATACACGTCCAGGAGATTTTTTCCCTGGTAGCCTGATCCCCACAGCATATTTTTGTTTGATATTTTTCTGTAAAACCGGCATTAAATACAATTATTATTATTATTACTAATATAGAGACGTGTTGTTTACAGTCGGATTACGAACTGGTGGAAAGACAAAATGGGGAGCTGAGGACCGAGCTACATAATAAGACAGCAGAAGCTGACGTTTTATATTTAACTCTTATAACTAAGTACGCCCGGCCAATGGCATTCACAGTTGTATGCCGTCCCCCAAATCAGAATGTCGAACACGATGTCATTCTCCTAATTGAGCTGATGAAAACTTGCTTGAACAAACATGTCCTTATCGTTGGAGACTTAAACGCTCCTAATATCGACTTGGAAACTTGGACAGTTTCGGGTCCATTGGCCATCGGTTGCTTGAGATGGCAGCCGATAAAGTACTCTTCCAGAATTTACCGTTTGAGACACGCGTTAGGGAAGGACAACGTTCGAATTGTCCAGACCTTGTGTTATTCCGAGGCGAGAATAGTGTGCTGGATTTCCAAGACCTACCACCAATGGTTGCTGTTGACCATATTTGACTGCTCTTTGATTAGTCCATGTTCTCACAACCCTGACTCAATTAAGTAACTGAAAACAAACATCTGGAAGAGATTTTTTTCCAGCATGCGCACGCAAATCTCAGCAATACCGTGGGGAACTGCGGACAGATGCTGGAGAAGTTTCAGCTCATTGGTTGAAATAATTATTAAAATTAATTGTCCCCTAAAACGAAATAAAACAAACAATTGTCCGTTGTGGATAAACTACGAACTTCAGATCGCCTTTAAAAGAAGCAATAAGATGTGGAAGCGGTTTCAACTAACTGGGATGGTCGAACACTTACAGGAATTCAAACGACAATGGCGTGTGTGTAAGCGTGTTGCGAACCAACTCCGAAGGAAAAACGAGCTAACCATACTACAGAAATGATAGGAGCATCGTAAGATCTTTACAGTAACATACGCAATAACCAAAGAAATCGTGACCCGATTCCAGATCTGTTGTCTAAAAGCGGAGTACTAGAGACGAATGACCGAACGAAATCCTCTGTCCTCTCAAGCTTCTTTCAGTTGGTATTAACTCATGAAAAAAATATCTTCCTCCACTTACCTTCCCAGGCCAAGTAAATCATTCGAAAAATATTTGCATTAGAAAAATAGTTTTTACTTCTCGTCCACATTGATAAGGAAAGAACTATTCCACCTGAAGCCTGTCAAGTCACCGGGTCCAGATAAAATTCATCCGCATGCCCTTCGAGAATTGGCCGGTGTCAATGATATTCCAAAAGACAATTAAAGACGGCGAACTACCACAGGAATGGAAACCTATCTTAGCTCCCCAATCCGCAAAGAGGGGGGGGGCTGGAGTCGGAAAATTTCTGACTCACTAGTTTAACCTGCATTTTGTGCAACATAATGGAACAACTTAGTAAGAGACATTTAATGAAGCATCTGGAGGAGAAAAATGTTTTATGTGCTGCCCAGCATGACTTTTGCCCCGGTCACTTATGTGTTACGAGTGGTCTTTACTCGCAGGAAAAATGGACAAAAGCCATAAAACAAGGTCTTCCAGTTGATGTCATTTTCTTTGACTTCAAAAGGCGTTTGATAGCGTATCCGCATTGGTGACTGTTTCATAAGATTTGGGGAATGTGTTATCCCTAGGTAATGATTTTTAAATGGAGCAAAAGTTTCCTGTCATGCAGACTGCAAAAAGTAATTGTTTGCACCACAGAATCCAAGTGATTGATAGGAAAAAGTGGCATTCCGCAGGGTTCATTCTTAGGTCGTCTTCTGTTCCTCATCAGTTGGCTGTAAAGAGAAGAGACCACGTGTCTCAAATTGCCATGCATACACTAGAAACTGGGCACAAATTTGCATGGGACCAAACGCGCATTGTTGGCTTCTGCCCATCGAAGAGTGGCCGGGACGCGTGAACCATGGATATAATACGAGGCACGCGGCAAGACTGACTAACTCAAGATCACCAGGAGCAGCAAGCACTTTACTCTGATGATGGAAGCGAGAAGGCTTTCGAAACGTCAGTACAAATACAAGTTGGTCCATGAACTCGCCCTCTCTTCTTCTTCGTCTTCTTCAGGAGATGATGAACGCGATATATATATATATATATATATATATTGATAATGTGGAACCAACAAAGACAAGGGAGACCGGTTTCACATTATCAACATATGCTACACGTCGCTATGCGACCGCCTGTGAGGGCTCTAGTCTGAGTTCCAGGGCACAACGGAACATAAATGTTCCTTAAGAAGATCGGCGAGCCACACACTATCATCATATTCCCGATCGCAACCGACAAAACAACGAGCCCCTGGCTCATCGGCAGAGCGTTTGACTCAATCACCAAAAAGTCGAGGGTTCGAATTCCAGGTGTGCCAAACTTGGGATTGGGTATGACTGGCTGATGACGGCTAATAAGCCAGAAATTGCCATTCCAGTCTCCCCTTTGTCTTTGTCGGT
>WEDG01012831.1:0-30068 GCA_017591395.1 Schistocephalus solidus
CTGAGCGAAGACCTGAAGATCCGTTTTTAAGAGCTCAAGCACGATGTTGCGATCAATCGGTTTTATATCGATAGGCAAGTTTTAAATCGTCAGCGTACGTAAAGGGCAAAACCATACTGAAAACAATCAGGAACATCGTTGACAAAGAGGCAAAATAGAAGCGGGCCGAGCACGCTGCCCTGAATAACTTCGCTCCTCACATGCGTGGGGTTGGAGATTTGAAAATATCTTAGCAAGTCGTTTGAAATTGGTTTCGAATTTCAAGTCCCTCAAGCCTACGAGTTTTAAGTCCCTACCTCAGATTGAGTGAAACATAATGTAGTCATTAAAGGGGTCCCGGAGTCAGCTTCAATTATTCCAAAGGAGCGAGTTAAACTTGACTCGGATCTCCTTCAATTGTATGCAAAAACGATGCTAACGGACGGCGAGTCCATCCACATGCTCAAGGCATATAGAATAGGGCAGTCTCTGTCAGCAACCGAATCAAATCCTCGACCAAGACCTCTTAAAATTATCTTGGAAAACGAAGCACAGACACACCTCCTGCTACAGCGAAAAGCAACCCTACGGGGCCTGCATTCTGAAGTTTTTTTAAACCGGAATACGGACTGAAAGAGCGAATGAAAATGAAACAGCTACTAATAGAACTGAAACACGAAGGGCCAATGGCGAGCCACATCTCCAAATAAGAAACGGACAATTAGTTCAAGTAAAAAGGGCATTTCCATGGCCGAAGGCAGTCACTCTGACAGCCTTACTGTCCCTTTTCAGAAAAAAAACGTGCTTGCTTAAATTATTCGTCTTAAATGCCAGATCTCTGCTTAATAAGATGCATTTGTTCCAGACTCTTGTTTTCATCCACCGCCCCGACAT
Source organism: Schistocephalus solidus (assembly GCA_017591395.1). NCBI lineage: Eukaryota > Metazoa > Platyhelminthes > Cestoda > Diphyllobothriidea > Diphyllobothriidae > Schistocephalus > Schistocephalus solidus. Next base: position 874 of record WEDG01012831.1, read on the forward strand.
TGTAATAATTACAGAGACATGGGCAACACCCTGTGTATCCGACTCTGAACTCAGTATTCTAGGGTATTATTATATTCGTAACGATCGACACGAGGGCCGTGGCGGAGGAAGCTGCATTTATATTAAGCAGCCACTTACGTTTCTGCCGTTGGATTATCGACAATTTACCGCAATAGAAGAGAGCCGTTGGCTCCGAGTAGTTCTAAAAAAGAAAACTATTCTTTACTCGTTGGTTGTGTCTGTCGCCCCCCAAACGCAAGCGAGGATTATGATCTTCGTCTCTCACAGGCATTTCATGCCGCAGTTGACCTAAATCTGAAGTACTGTTTGATTGCAGGTGACTTCAATCTTCCTGAAGTTAATTTTTATCCGCCTTCCGGTCCTGCAAAGTTCGGAAACTTGCTTTAGGCCATAGATAATGGCATGTGGGAACAGTGAGTGGATTTTACCACCCGAGGAACATAATTGATCTCATTTTCTGCAGAGGTTGTCAGCCATTGTCAGTTTCACCTTTAGACCCACTTGGGAGTTCAGACCATGCTATAATTCTTTCTTCACTAGAAATCGAGGCTGATGTAACGTTTTCAAAAAATATAGTTTTTTTCCATGATTTCCGATCAGCAAATATGGGGAATTACTAACACATCTTTCTATGTTTGGATGTGAATGTTTGTACTGATACATTCTACCAAGTTCTAGGTCCACTCATTTCTCGTTTTGTTCCCCGTAATAAAATTATTAATGTCAAGGATGAAGTCTACTTCCCTTTATCTTTCCACCGTAGACTGCGTAGATTCTCACGTCGTTTTCATCTACTAAATGACACTTCCGTCTTGCCCTCTATTCAACAAATCTTTGAACAGGCTAAGAGGTTTTCTTAAGAAAAACGACTAGCTGAAGAGATTAACTTTGCCGACAACTCTTCGTTAAATGTTGCAAAACTCTTTTCGCCTACAGTAAAAGCGCAGAGAAAAAATAAGTATCCTGTACTTCGAGACGCTTTTGGAAACCCTAAAGCTGACGCTAAGTGGACGGCTGATAGATTCAATGCGTTCTAAGCCAGAACTTTTGGTAAAAATTTTGTCGCCCCCTTTCCAAACATCCGGGTTAGGACCATTAACGTCCTCGAAAACATAACCTTTACCGTCTGGGACTGGAACGTAGCCATTCGGCGTTCTCATCAATCTTACAGTCCTGGACCAGATGGCGTTCCGGTCGGCGTTCTTAAGGAAAATGAAAACGATATAATTCCGTCACTTCTGTATAAGATATTAAATCTTGCTTTTGAAAGTGAAACTTTCCCTACTTTGTGGAAGGAATCGCACATACTGCCTATTCCGAAACACGGCCGACCTACGTCATTGACGACTTTAGACCAATAAATACCCTACCAGCAATCTCGAAGATCTTCGAGTCCTTGATCAAAGACAAGATGATGTGTCACTTAAGAGAAAATAACCTACTTAATGCGGCTTAGCATAGTTTTCTCGAAAAAGGTCTTGTGACACTTGCCAGCTCTTTTTCTTTGATCATGTGCTACAATCTAGAGACAGCGGTTTTGCAATTTACACCGTTTACTTCGATTTCACTAAGGCTTTTGATCGTGTTGATCATGATCTCCTACTGCTGAAAATTGCCTCCTTCGGCATAGGTAACAAGCTTCTGAACTTAATATTTTCCTATTTGAATGCTCGCGCACAACGGGTTAAAATTTCTGAAGTTATCTCCAACCCCACGCATGTGAGGAGCGGAGTTATTCAGGGCAGCGTGCTCGGCCCGCTTCTATTTTGCCTCTTTGTCAACGATGTTCCTGATTGTTTTCAGTATGGTTTTGCCCTTTACGTACGCTGACGATTTAAAACTTGCCTATCGATATAAACCGATTGGTCGCAACATCGTGCTTGAGCTCTTAAAAACGGATCTTCAGGTCTTCGCTCAGTGTTGTCGCACATGGCGCCTCTCACTTTCTTGGCAAAAGTGCTCCGTTATGGTTATTGGCGACAACCATCAGCCCCACCTAAGCATAGACGGTCACGATCTAAATGTGCCCGGAGTTATAAAGGATCTGGGCATATCATACTCTAGTAGTCTTAATCTGTCAGAGCACTGCGCCCTGATTGTCTCGAAAGCACGCCAAACTACTAGGTTTATTCTCAGAAATTTCAAAACCATCAAAATTAGAATCAGCCTCTATAAAATGTATGTCAGGCCTAGTATGGAATACTGCTAATTTCTCTTTAGTCTTCTGCACGCTAGTGAACGAAAGAAGATTGAATCAGTCCAACACTTCTTTACAAAATGAGTTTTCTATTCAAATCACCGAAACCTGTCCTATCACCAACGCTGTGAGCTTACAAGCCTTGACCCGCTGTGGCTTCGCAGATTACAGAAGGGACTATTTTTACTGTTTAAACTACTAAACAGTCGTACATTTAACCCCCTTATATCTCTGAGGCACCTCAACCACTCTCGGCGCATTAGTCATCGAGATGTATTTTTATTTCTTCCTTTGGCACGCACAGTTAGATACCGACAGTTTTTTTCGGTAAACGCTATATCAATCTGGAATAAGTTACCTAGAAGTATCAAAATTCAGCAAAGCTATCTCTTTTTTACGCGAACTGTCACTAGTTTTCTACATTCAGGACACCTACCAAAACTTTTGGGTGTTGACTCTGTTGAAGCTCTCTTCGTTTCTGATGGCGTTAATGGACTCTGAATCCTGTGCCGGTCTTCATGCTGAGGGCAATATTACTGGATCTGCAGACCTCAATCGGCTTATTTCTCAGTCGACAGCGAACAGCCGCCCGCCAAAATACCTGCTGGTGCAGAATATCGGATCCGTAACACTGAATGGAGAGGTTCTTCACCGGGCACCTGTGTTAACGAGTCCCTGTCCAGAACTTTAATTACTCAAAAAGCTGCAGTTTTTTCTCCTGAAAACACCTGAAACAACGATCAGGAGTTTTTTTCACTGTCAGCTTGACCCTCTACTGTATATTTTTTTGACCTTGCCTGTAAACTGGCAATAAATAAATAAAATAAAATAAAAAAATATGCTACAATCTAGAGATAGTGGTTTTGCAATCTACACCGTTTATTTCGATTTCACGAAAGCTTTTGATTGTGTTGACCATGATCTCCTCCTGCTGAAACTTACCTCCTTCGGCAAAGGTTATAAGCTTGTGAAACTTATAATAATAATAATAATAATAATAATAATAATAATAATAATAATAATAATAATCAGAGTTGTATTTAATGCCAGTTTACAGGCATTGTCAGATGAAATAAGTACTTTTCAAATCAATAATACGAAGGAAAATTGTATCTTGTAACGTTTTGCGGAAAAAAAGATTTTATATTTTAAAGCAAGTCACTGCAAGCAAATATCTGCTAGGTAACGAGTTTAAACTGAAAATAGAATTAGCGAAGAGGCTATGCAGGATGAAAAATTATATCAACTGGTATACCAGTAACTACAAATTATTCTTCGCTGGAAATAAAGTAAACTTACAAATTTTCAACTTTATTTCTAGAATTAGCCTTTAGATTCCGTCGTTTTTACGTAAATCTGCGAGAACTTTAATGAGGCTATGTAGGGTGAAAAAGTTTAAAAACTCTATATTTCTCCCTTTTGCAATTGCAATAAGTGCAGGTATGTGCAGCTGATGATGAGGTAGAAATACAATTAATTGTCAATAATTAAGCTAATATTTTCTACAGGAAACGTAGAAATCAGTTGAAAATTCGAGAATTCACTTATCTTTCAAATTTGAACCAACTGCCTTCGACCTTCGACCTTCGACCTACCGAAAGTCTTAGCGAAGAGATCTTCATCGAAATCCAAAAAGGCTCGTCTGATGGCATGCAACACCGCAATTGCGCTCTTTGCCACTTTCGAGCAGTGAGACGATGGTTTTAAGGTGGTGGTCGTCAGAACACCAAGGTCCTTTTGGGTTTCCACGTCCTTTAAGGCTTCACCGTTGAGAAAGTAACTTCTACTTTCGGCAGATTCAGATGGGTTGCCTAAGCGAAGTATTGTACACTTATCGACGTTGAACCGCAAAAGCCAATGATTCAACCACTCCTCAAACTGAGTTAGGTTGATCTGCAGTTTATCTTCATCAGCAGGGCTCTGGATTACATTCCAGATTTTAATGTCATCGGCAAACATTGCTGCTTCACAGTCGAGGTTCCTGACACAATTGGTCACGTATATTAAAAACAGTATTGGCCCTAGCACTGAACCCTGAGGAACCCCACTCTCGACCGCAGCAGAACTTGACCTCTCTTGGCCGATGCACACAACCTGGCGCCGACCCACGAGGAAGTTTTCGATCCACTTGAGGAAGTTACCTCGGATTCCAATTTGTTCTAGCTTGTACAGCAGTCTGTCGTGCGGCACAGTATTGAAGGCCTTTTGAAAGTCAATAAAGGCAGTGTTAACCGCGTGTCTATCTTCAAGTGCTTGGATCCACCTCTGGAGCGAATACAGCAAATTCTTTGTGCATGATCTTCCTTTTCTGAACCCGTGTTGACAGCTTGATAACAAATTATGAGTCTGTAGGAATTTAACCAATTCGCCCTTGATGATCCTTTCCATAATCTTGCCAAGGATACATGTCAAACTTATTGGCCTGAAGTTTGTCATTGACGCCCGGCTACCGCTTTTGTACAAGGGAGTTATATGTGCCAGCTTCAAATCGAAAGGAAGTGTTCCGGAGTCAAATGAATTTTGAAAGAGCACTGACAGAGGTGTAGAAAGTTCATTGGCGAGTTCTTTCAGAAGCTTGGGTGGAAGCTCGTCTGGTTCTGGGGATTTCGACTCTTTTAGTTCTTTTAATTCCTTTTGGATCAGAAATTCTGAGAATAGTATGTGGCTAATGCTTGCAGTCGGCGGGTTATCCACTGAGTGACGAAGAAACCTTGCTTCGTTTTTGAAGACTGAGCGGTAGAACTGTGAAAAGTACTCAGCTTTTTCCCTGTTTTCAGAAATTTCGATGCCCACGGCAGTCTTTATCAGCGGTATTTGATGTTTATTCCTTGTACATCTACGGAGGTAACTGTAGACTAACTTTGGATTCTGCGTTGCATTTTGCAGCAAAGTCTTCTCAAATTCTCTTCACATTTTAAGAATAAGGCTTCTCATTTTGTTTCTCTGTGTTTTATACTTATTAAAATAGGCGACTGGATTAGACTCGCAATATTTTCTCCACAACTTGTGCTTCCTGTTTATTTCCCTTTTTAAGTTGCTGTCTAGCCACCCAGGACGCTTGCTGTGATGGACACTTTTTAGTGGGCAGTGGTTGTCCATAAGTTGCAGAAGAACATTTCAGAAGGACTCCAAATCTTCGTTCACGGTGCTCGAAAACATTGAGGTCCAGTTGATGTCTGTTAAATCTGCTCGCATATGATGAAAGTTTCCTTACCAAACGTAACGCCGTTTTTCCTCTAAAGCAGGCGCAACGGAGAATAAGGAGTAGTCCCACATAAGCACCACATGATCATTACGACCGAGCGGAGGCATTGAAATAATCTTGTCAATGCTGCCTGATGTTTTCGTGAAAACCAGGTCAAGACAGTTAGCCATTTGTCCTTCACGTGTTCTGGTGGGGAAAGGAACATGTTGTGTGAGGAGTGCCTTCACAGGGATATACAGTAGGGGGTCGAACTGACAGTAAAAGAAACTCCTGATCGTTCTTTCAAGTGTTTTCAGGAGACAAAACTGCAGTTTATTGAACGGATTAAAATTCAGGACAGAAAGTATTGACACAGGTGTACGGTGTTGTACTTCTCCTTTCATTGTTGTTAATTAGGTACTCTGTACTAGCAGCAGGCATTCCGGCGAACTGCTCCTCACTGTTGACTGAGGAATAACCCGATTACGGGCTGCAGTGCCAGCAATATTGCCTTCAGCATGAAGTCCGGCACCGGATTCAGAGTCCGTGATCGCCGTCAGAACGGAAGAGAGCTTCCAGAGAATCAGCACCCAAAATTTGTGGAAGGGGTCCTGAATGTAGAAAACTAGTTACAGCTCTCATAAATAGAGGATATATTTTTGCTGAATTTTTATACTTCTGGGTAATTCATTCCAGATTGCTATAGCGTTTACTGAAAATAACTGACGGTATCTAACGGTGCGTGCCAAAGGAAGAAATAAAAATACATCTCGTTGCCTGGGGCGCTGAGAGTGGTCGAGCTGTCTCAGAGATGTAAGGGGGTTAAAGTTAAGACAGTTTAAAATTTTGAACAGTAAAAATTGTCCCTTCTGTAATCTACGAAGCCACAACGGGTCGAGGCTTGTAAGCTCACAGCGTTGTTGGTAGGACAGTTTTCTGTGCTCTGAAGTGAAACAGTTTTAGTAAAGAAGTGCTGGACTGATTCTATCTTCCTCCGTTCACTCGCGTGCAGAAGGCTAACTAGAAACGAGCTGTATTCCAGACAAGGTCTGACATGCATTTTTATAAAAGGCTGGTCTTAATATCGACAGTTTTAAAATTTCTGAGAGTAAACCCAGTGGTTTGGCGTGCTTTCGAGATAATCATGGTGCAGTGCTCTGACAGATTAAAACTACTAGAATATGATTTGCCCAGATCCTTTATAACCCCGGGCAAATTTAGGTCATGACCATCTACGCTTTGATGAGGCTGATGGTTTTCACCACCAACCATAACGGGGCACCTGTGCCAAAAAAGCGAAAGGCATCATGTGCGACACCACTGAGCAAAGGCTTGAAGATCATTTTTTTAAGAGCTCAAGCAAGATTTGGCGATCAGCTGGTTTATATCGATAGGCAACTTTTAATTTCATCAGCATACATAAAGGGCCTACCATACTGAAAACAATCAGGAATGTCGTTCACAAAAAGGCAAAATAGAAGCAGGTTGAGTACGCTACCTTGAATAACTCCACTCCTAACGTGCGTTGGGTTGGAGATTACATCGGAAATTTTAACTCACTGTGCACGAGCATTCAAATAGGAGGATATAAAGCACGCAGAACTGCCGGGTTTATCCTCCGAAATTTTAAAACTATTGATATTAGACTCCGCCTTTATAAAATGTACGTTAGACCTGGCCTGGAATACTGCTCGTTTCTATTTAGCCTTCTGTGCGCTAGCGAACGGAAGAAAATAGAATCAATCCAGCACTGTTTTCGCGAAAAGAATTTTATCGTTGGAGCACCGTAATCTGTCGTATCAAGAACGCTGTGGGCTTGTAAAAATTGATCCCTTATGGTTTCGCCGAGTGCAGAAGGGACTCTTCTTGCTGTTTAAGCTTTTGAATAGTCGTACATTTAATCCCTTTACCACTGTGAGGCAGCTTGACCATCCTCGGCGCAGCAGTCATCGCAATGTCTTTTTATTTCTTCCATTAGCTCGCACAGTTAAGTATCGAAGGTTCTTTTCGGTAAACGCCATGGCCATGTGGAATAAACTTCCCCATAATATTAAAAATCCAGCGGAGTTATTCTTTGTTTAAGATAACTATTACTATTTTTTTGCATTCAGAACAGTTTCCAAGAATTCTGGTCACCGACATGGTAGAATCAGTTTTCCTGTCCGACGGAGTGCGCGGCATCTGAACCCGATCCCAGGTGTTACCTTGAGGGATACGGCACAGTCTGCAGCCTGCACCCACTGACTTCTTCGGTAGACAGTGAGCAATCGTACACGGATGCTTTCTTGCCTGGGCAGAATCCCGGTTCCTAGCAAAGACAGAGAGACTGCATACAAACTGCAATTGTGTTAACCCTTCCCTGATCTGAATTGCTTTCATCTTTACAGGCGGTAGTTTTTTCTCCTGAATAACATAAAGATAGGAAAAACATTTATAATGATATATATTCAGGAGTTTTTTTCACTGTCAGCCTCTACCCACTGAATATTTCATCTGACAATGCCTGTTAACCGGCATTAAATACAACGTTTATTATTATTATTATTATAAGTTTCACAAGCTTATAACCTATGCCGAAGGATGTAAGTTTCAGCAGGAGGAGATCATGATCAACACAATCAAAAACTTTCGTGAAATCGAAATAAACGGTGTAGATTGCAATACCACTATCTCTAGATTGTAGCATATGATCAAAGTAAGAGAACTGGAAAGTTTCACAAGACCTTTTTCGAGAAAAATATGCTGATCCGCATTAAGTAGGTTATTCTCTGTTAGGTGACGCATCATCTTGTCTTAAATCAAGGTCTCTAAGGTCTTCGAGGCTGCTGGTAGCGTATGTATCTGGCCTAAATTCGTCGAATGATGTAGGTCGGTCGTGTTTGGGTATAGACAGAATGTGTGATTCCTTCCATAAAATAGGGAAGTTTCACTTTCACAAGCAAGATTTAATATCTTATACAGAAGTGACGAAATTATATCGTTTTCATTTTCCTTAAGAACGCCGACCGGAACGCCATCTGGTCCAGGACTGTAAGATTGACGAGAACGCCGAATGGCTACAGTCCCGTCCCAGAGGGTAAAGGTTATGTTTTCGAGGACGTTAATGGTCCTAACCCGGATGTTTGGAAAGGGGGCGACAAAATTTTTACCAAAAGTTCTGGCTTAGAACGCATTGAAGCTATCAGCCGTCCACTTAGCGTCAGCTTTAGGGTTTCCAAAAGCGTCTCGAAGTACAGGATACTTATTTTTTCTCTGCGCTTTTACTGTAGGCGAAAAGAGTTTTGCAAAATTTAACGAAGAGTTGTCGGCAAAGTTAATCTCTTCAGCTAGTCGTTTTTCTTAAGAAAACCTCTTAGCCTGTTCAAAGATTTGTTGGATAGAGGGCAAGACGGAAGTGTCATTTAGTAGATGAACACGACGTGAGAATCTACGCAGTCTACGGTGGAAAGATAAAGGGAAGTAGACTTCATCCTTGACATTAATAATTTTATTACGGGGAACAAAACGAGAAATGAGTGGACCTAGAACTTGGTAGAATGTATCAGTACAAACATTCACATCCAAACATAGAAAGATGTGTTAGTAATTCCCCATATTTGCTGATCGGAAATCATGGAAAAAAACTATATTTTTTTGAAAACGTTACATCAGCCTCGATTTCTAGTGAAGAAAGAACTATAGCATGGTCTGAACTCCCAAGTGGGTCTAAAGGTGAAACTGATAATGGCTGACAACCTCTGCAGAAAATGAGATCAATTATGTTCCTCGGGTGGTAAAACCCACTACCTGTTCCCACATGCCATTATCTATGGCCTCAAGTAAGTTTCCGAACTTTGCAGGACCGGAAGGCGGATAAAAATTAATTTCAGGAAGATTGAAGTCACCTGCAATCAAACAGTACTTCAGATTTAGGTCAACTGCGGCATGAAATGCCTGTGAGAGACGAAGATCATAATCCTCGCTTGCGTTTGAGGGGCGACAGACACAACCAACGAGTAAAGAATAGTTATCTTTAAGAACTACTCGGAGCCAACGGCTCTCTTCTATTGCGGTAAATTGTCGATAATCCAACGGCAGAAACGTAAGTGGCTGCTTAATATAAATGCAGCTTCCTCCGCCACGGCCCTCGTGTCGATCGTTACGAATATAATAATACCCTAGAATATTGAGTTCAGAGTCGGATACACAGGGTGTTGCCCATGTCTCTGTAATTATTACAATGTCGGGGCGGTGGATGAAAACAAGAGTCTGCAACAAATGCATCTTATTAAGCAGAGATCTGGCATTTAAGACGAATAATTTAAGCAAGCACGTTTTTTTCTGAAAAGGGACAGTAAGGCTGTCAGAGTGACTGCCTTCGGCCATAGAAATGCCCTTTCTACTTGAACTAATTGTCCGTTTCTTATTTGGAGATGTGGCTCGCCATTGGCCCTTCGTGTTTTCAGTTCTATTAGTAGCTGTCTCATTTTCATTCGCTCTTTCAGTCCGTATTCCGGTTGAAAAAAACTTCAGAATGCAGGCCCCGTAGGGTTGCTTTTCGCTGTAGCAGGAGGTGTGTCTGTGCTTCGTTTTCCATGATAATTTTAAGAGGTCTTGGTCGAGGATTTGATTCGGTTGCTGACAGAGACTGCCCTATTCTATATGCCTTGAGCATGTGGATTGACTCGCCGTCCGTTAGCATCGTTTTTGCATACAATTGAAGGAGATCCGAGTCAAGTTTAACTCGCTCCTTTGGAATAATTGAAGCTGACTCCGGGACCCCTTTAATAACTACATTATGTTTTCGACTCAATCGATTTCCCATTTGTAACTGAGATCTTTTAGCTTAGTGAGTACTGGTAACCAATGCACTTGGTTCGACAGGTCCAGATGAGCCGGTGTTGGGCAGGCTGGAGCAAAGTCCCTGCACGATTTGTTCTTCTTAGACCTTTTCATCTTTGGCTTTACAAGCTCGCCAACCTCTTCAACATCGCATGATGGTGCAACGTCTACCAGCGATGTAGCGATGGGCGGTAAAGCCAGATTAGTGCTGATGCTACCCGAACTTAGTACTGGTGGACGGGAGCAAGGACTGGATGGGGCTCCCATTGGAAGTAGCGAAAATTCCTTTGGTTAACCGGGTTCAGCAATGGCGATATGTTTAATGTGACTTGTATGTAAGCTTGAACAAGCTTTATATGAATACGAATTTTGCTTTGTGATATGTTTATTACGAACAGGAGCTTTTGCAACAGTTAGACAAGACAAAGATTTTTTACAGTTATCTTTATCTTGTCTTAGATGGCTCATTTCCTGCTCCATCCCTGAGAATTTATTTGAAGGCTGAAACACCCCCATACAAGTTTTGTCTTCGTTAGCTACATTAGTAAAGCTTACTGAACTTTTACCCCGTTTAGCGGGAGGTGAACAAATAACAAAAAAACCATAGTTCCAATTGTTTTCTGCTTGTCCATTAACTTGCTTCACAAGATCCCCTGCCAATATGGCCGAGTGGGTAGAGGCGCCGATAGACGGTCCAAAGCAATTTTGTGGTGCAGATTCAAAACTAGGTCATGGACCAATTTTTGTGACAATAAACTTAAGGAACTTGCGTTTTGCATGTTAGAATTGCCACAAAATTAACAGAGATTCAGTTAGGATATTCAAAAATAAGAATATGAAAATATAAGGACTCAGCCTTTGGTTTGAGCCCCTTCCGCGATTGAAAGCAGATGCAAAGAGCACACAGCCGGCGTGAGTTTCAGAAATCAGCAGGGATCGAGGCTATCAATTCCAGTTGAGATCAATCCTGGAGCAGGGAAGAATCCTCAGCAGTATAATTTCTGTTTTTTAAGCCTCAGAATCCTTACGTCCAAGTCGCAATTTACGAACTCAGGGGAATATCTAGACAATTCTTTAATAATTTTCCAGCACCCTGTCTTCTACACTGAGGAAGAGACTAAAAACTCGTAGGCTCAAGGGACTTGAGATTCGAAACCAATTTCAAACTGCGCGCCAGAGCTTACCTGAATCAAATGCCCACACCTCAAAGAAACGGATATCCGCTGATCTTGCTATGTTTCAGCACCTGCTGAATGATATACTTCATCCAGTAGAGATGATAACCATTCGCGCTGCCTTCAGGTTCGGAAAAAAAGATACTGAGCGGTCCCAAAAGGTAGGACCACGGCCTATCAAAATAATTTTGGACAGTAGGGAAGATGCTAAGCTACTTCTCTCGAGAAAAACAAACCTTCAAAACTCTCATAAGCAGGTTTTTTTTTCAGCCGGAATACTCTCCAGAAGAGCGTCTGAAACGCCACGAATTTGTGATAGAATTGAAGCGGAGACCTGCACCTGGAGAGAAGAGCCTGGTTGTTTTCAGCGGATGTGCGATACAGCAAATTAGCATTGGCAAACTCGAAACCAACGAAATTTGGCTCTACTGACTGCTGCATACTGAAATTTCTGTATATAAATGCCCAAAGTCTGTTTTCGAAGTTCGGCGAACTGAGAATTCAGATAGCCGTTCTGTCTCCCGATATTATAGCAATCACAGGAACATGGCTATCATAGAACATTAGTGATTGTGAAGAAGCCTTATCCGGGAACCAGCTGTTCAGGAGAGACCGCACCCAACGCCAAGGTGGAGGAGTTGCGATGTATGTTAAAAGCGATTTCACAGTGTGGGAAATGACGGAGAATATAAGCAATGGTATTAAGGCTATTTCGCTGAAAATAAAGACGCAAGGATCGCAGTCCCTTGAAGTCATGTCTCTCTACCGACCACCGGGACAGACACTGATACTGATACTTGTTTGTTGGAGAACATAAACGAGATGAGCAGTCAACCTGATGTTGTTCTCATGGGTGACTAAAATGCACCCAGCATTCGATGGAACGATATGCGGGCGCAGAGCTCAAAGTTTCCCTTCGATCATCGTCTGTTAAAGACAACACTTGCAGCTCTTTTCACCCAACATGTATTTGTTCCAACGAGAGTGCGTGGAGGACAACAGGCTAGTTGTTTAGATCTCGTCTTCACTAAAGATCCTGACAGAATAGATGAGGTAAACGGTCAACCTCCACTTGGTCGAAGTGACCATGCAGTACTTTCGTGGGAGTATGGTTATATTCTGCAACATCTGCAATAAATGAACCCAAGCCCAATATATGGTGAGGAGACTTTTGCAAAATGAGAGCTGAGGCATCACGAATAGACTGGGATCTTCTCTTCTCCGGGAATGTCACTGAGGACTGGAATTTATTTAAAGCGTTTGTTGAATCAAATAAAATGCCACTGTCCGCCATCACAACTTAGGATATCTAACAAAACACAGTGGTTAACAGGGATCTAAAAAGAGAGATTAACAGGAAAGGAAGGCTTTGGAAGAAATTTTGCCGATCCAATGAACATTTAGCCTTGCAAGCATTCAAAAATCAAAGGAACAAGGTTAAAAGCTTATTCTTCAAAAGCCGATAGGATAACAATAGGGATTTGCTCCAGCGAGCAGTTCACAATCCCAAATCGCTCTACAGCTATGTAAGAAAAAGCACAAGTAACAGGAACCCGATTCCAGTTATGAGAAACGATGACGGTTTTGAGATATCAGAAAATGAAAACAAAGCTTAACCCTTTTTCCAGTTCTTTCAGTCGGTTTTCACCAGAGAAGCTGTTTTATTCCATCTAGTTACGAGACTGTGGGAGCGCCAATTATTCAGGATATGCTCTTTCGAGAAGAGGTGGTCTTCGAAGAACTAAAAAGTCTGAAGGCATGCCAATCTCCTTGCCCCGACGAGATTTCTGCAAAGCTGCTCCTCGAACTTGCTCTAGAGCTGGCACAACCGCTATCCTCTTTCTGCCAGAAATCGTTCGATACGGGAATTCTTCCTGCCAACTGGAGTACATCCCACGTCAGACCGCTTCACAAAAATGGTAGTCGTGTATTTTCTAAAAAACTACAGGCCTGTCAGCCTGACCGCAATCTGTTGCAAGGTTATGGAGAAGGTTGTCAAAAAGGAATTAATTATTTGTTATAAAACCCGTAACCTCTTATAAACTGAAAATACAGCTTTCATAGGGGAAGATCGTGTGTTACGAACTTACTTTATACGATGCAAAGCTAGACAAAAGCACTCGATGCAAAAGACAATATGCATGTGGCCTAAATTTATTTCCAGAAGGCCTTCGGTAGTGTTCCACACCAGCGTCCCCTTCAAACATTAAGGATGTTTGGTATTGGAGTCAAACTTCTTACGTGGATCAAGAATTTTCTCGTTTGTCGTTCCCAAGTGGTCTGTGTAGGCGGATCGCGATCAAAGCGCACAGTCATCGAGAGTGGAGTCACAAAAGGTTCAGTGCTCGGATCAATCCTATTTCTCTTTTTATTAATGATTGTGTACAGGAATTGAACTGCGATAAAAATATGGAAAGTTATCCACAATGCTGCCGATGCAGACGATTTCCATGAAAATCTTCGTTGATTGGATGAGTGGTCTCGCAAATGGCTCTTGTCCTTAATTCAAACAAATGTGCCCTGCTACGTCTGGGAAATCGAAATCAGGTCCCTGATATGCGACCTTACTATTTGAACGGTTTGCCACTCTGAGAATCACACACACAGAAGGGTCTTGGTGTTTGGATGAAAGACAACCGGAAGCCTTCTGCGCAATGTTGCAAGGCAGCTAAATCCGCCAATCCAATTCTGTACGCTATCAAGTGGGCATTTAAATATTCGATGATGACTGCTTTTCTAAAGTCTTTGGTACGTTTGTAAGGCCACATCTTGAATATGCGATCCAAGACTGGCGACCGTGGACCCAACAGGAATACAACATGCTCGAAAGGGTGAAGCGGTGAGCCCCGAAATTAGCAAGTGGTCAAGGTGAACTGCCATAGGAGATTCGTCTAAATAACCTAAAGCTCCATCCTCTGAATTATACGCAGTTGCGTTGGGACTTGATACAAAACCTTCCGTATTGTGCGTGGCATGGATTGCGCCATCCTATGTTATGAAATTTTCCAAATTGCCACTACGAATAAGTCTCCGAGGTCATCCACTCAAACTTAGTGTGCCCAAAGTAAGATTGGATATGAGGAAGTATTTTTTCACCAACCATGTCGTGGAACAGTGTAATAACCTACCTGAGGTGATTGTAATGTCACAGTCTGTGGATAAATTCAAATTTCGGCTTGACATACATATTTTGCAGCACCAAGAAGACTATGTGACTACTAAACCTTAACAATATCAGAATACCACGTAAATCTGCCTGCATTCACTTGAATGTTACTCCTTTACTTTGCTTCTTATTCTTGATTTTTTAGTGACAAAAATTATGGATATCAAAGGCGTAAGCCTATTTTCCTTAAATAAACTGAACAGTGAAATAAGTTGGAAAGATAGGAGCACTTGTGTCTGAAGCCGAGTTGGAGCACTGAGAGCAGGTGGTTATCATACAGGAACTTCATTACCACTTTCTTTATTGTAGTTTCCATTATTTTACAACAAATGCAGGTAAGGCTGTCAAGCCGATAATAATTGATGCTGGTGCGAGCCTCACCTTCGTATATTGGGTATAGTTTTGCTGCCTTCCATTCGGATGGCAGTCTCTCATAATTAAATATTGAAGTGAAAATAAGTGCTAGTGGCCCAGAGAGTTCACTCGCCAATTCTCTTAAGAACGTGACCGGTTTATTGTGCAGACCCGATGAGTTTGCTTCGCATAGATTTTGAAACTTTCTTTCCACTTCAGATGCTGGGGAGAACATAGATTCGAACACTGTAATGGAGTTTATATTAGCACTTTTGGTGTGGTAAAACTGCTGTTCAGATTCCCTAGTGAATACCGAGGCAACGAACCGGCTAATATCATCGGCTTTCTTCCCATTTTCAACGAAATCTACATCATTATCATCCTTGAGTACGGCAACCAGATCCTTATGTTTAAATCAGCTATTCATATAATCCGGAACAATATTTTGTGCCCATTATCAGCCTGTCAGTTAATTCTTGATTCATAGTTCTTTCTTGCCTGACGGATTAATTTTTTGATGGAATTTCATTTGTGGACAAGTTTCTCTGAAGAAGTTCTATTTTTTAATGTCCTACTTTAACTGTTTGTTAAGTTCTCTTGTTAACAATGGAGGGAAACTTGTTATTTGGCATGCCTTTACAAGACAACATCGCTCAATCAGATCTAGTGAAATTGACTAAAACGATCTCCAGTCATCCTCAGGCTGCCCCTTGAGCAAACAGTTCCAATTTACGGACATTAAGATATTCTACATCTTGTTAAAATCTGCTTTTCATATATTTTGCTGGCTTTCCGTTCACTTCAGACGTAACGAATAGAGCGAGAAATCCAACAGTAGCATAGTGTGATCACTCCTACCGAGTGGAGCACTGGAATACACGTGATCGATGTAGGATGAATCTTTCGTAAAAACTAGGTTCAAGCAATTGGATTTCTGGTTCTGTTTGGTTTCCTAAAATTTTGCGCCAGAGTTTGGTTGAGTGCGTGATCCATTAGCTTACAATTTAAAGGAAGCTGGCGATTTGTCGACTGACAGACTTTCCCAGTCTACTGAAGGTGCATTGAAATCACCAGCAATGAGGACCTCTTGGTGGTCAGTTACATCTCTTTTGAATGGAGGAGGAATCGATAGCTGAACTCTGAAGTTTTGGTGGTCTGTATACAGTCTGTATACAATTTTAGAGCCTTTCTTACTGTGTCTGTTGGGAACCCATCGTGCTAATTTTATCGGTAGATGTAGCAATAAGTTGGTGTTCCTCTACGTCAAAAGGTGGCTCTTCTCGCAATCTCAAGACACCCATTATTGGTAAAGATAAGAAATAGAGTCCCAATTTCACTTTACCTCATTCACTTCTAGCGAAGAACCTTTTCACGTTTATTAATATCTTTGACTATTTCTGACTGGAAGGCCTGTCTTTCCTTCTTGAGAAGATTTCCATACCGATTTCACTGTTTCTTAAAAGCAGAAAAATGTTCCGGTCATCAATATCTGGCGTATGTTCTCCACAGTCTTCTTTTCTTCTTGAGATACCTTTTTATTTCCGATGTCACACACTCAGGTAGGGAGGCGCACGATCTCATTTTTAAATTGAGAGCAGCTATCTACCAATTGCTGAATCAAAATCATTAAAAAGGACTGGGCAGTGTTTCGGTCAGGTACGTGTGCAGGGTTCCAGTCTATCTCATTTATTATTTTTTTCATTTTGGTAAAATCTCCTATCCATACATTTCTCTCCTTAACTGCTCGAAGTGCAGTTACAGGAAAATGACTGTTCTCCAAGGAGAATAAGAGAACTTAATCCAAGGATACAAATGTCGTATGTACTATTGATGATAGTTTGGAAGCGCGTGCCAATTGTGACGTGTTCGGTAAGGAACACGTCAGCTGCCGACTGAAGTAATTTCTCTCGAATGAATTTTCCAAACGCAAGAAGTAAATCAATTCTCGATTCATATTAAAGTCTGGCACAATACGTTTCTTTATTTTTTTGATAACTTTTGTCGTAATTACAGTATTTTACACTAAGTCGAGCTACCTTTCGGGAATATTCTATTGTGTCTTTGGCAACTTTTTAAAAATAAATACCGACCAATCACTAGTCGACCCTCTTTACGTTGGCCGCGTGCGGTACAGTGATCTAAATGGCGAAATTGGTAAGGTGTTACAACAAAGGCTGTGGTAAGGAATTTGATCCAGAAATACGACAGACGGTATGCAACAAGATTTGTAATTTGTTTGATTTTTAGATGCATGTGTTTACCACCCAGGGGCCCCGGTATTTCACGATGCCAAGAAGAAATGGTCATGCTGCAATAAGTATAGCACTGACTTTTCAGAATTTTTGAGCATGAAAGGTTGCACAAGTGGGCCCCACAACGCTGAGAAACCAAAAAATGCACAGAAACCCGTTCGCGAAGTCGAGGTGTGCGTTTGTATCCACATTTCTTCTACCTTTTCGACTCGATCTATCACGTTTTTTATATTAGCCTAGTAAATCGTTATATATACTACAAAGCGTATGATGGTTCTAATTAAGGCATTTTTGAAGTATGTCGCTGCAAGCTAATTAGCGTGTGAAAACATGGTTCTTTTTCACGGAGATGGTTATGCGTTTGGTTTTGCCGATGTCGCCTCGTTTAATGAAAATTTTTCTTTTTCATTCCATATAAAATAAGTTTAAAGAAGCATGTTTCTTAATATATATTAAAATTTAATTTAATGATTTTTTGAAACTTTAAAGGCCGCAAAACTAGACGATAGAATAGATTGCAAGGTGTCATACGACAGTTCGACCGTCGTAGTCCGACGATGTCCACCGTATGCTCCATGGGAAAGTGGAGCAGGGACTGTGACTTGCGCGTGAATTAGTTTTAAGTGATAGTATCCTTGCGCTGCAGCTACCGCACTCTCTCCTCCTCCCCCTACCTGAGCCCGGTGTCAAGACAGAGTCAAGAAGACCGGAGGCGGGAGAGCACGCAGGTGGCTGGCGTGGCCGGGTCCCCTAAGTCCTAGCCGCCCCTAGGCGTGCCACCAAACCTTCCATGTTCGGCATTTGTTATGGGAGCGCAACCCGAATAACGCATGCCGTGCCCTGATGTGCCCCCGTGTTGGTCCAACGCATCTACCACGTGGCCCGTTTAGGAGGCACATAACAACAGAGAAATTACCTAAAAGCAATAGATCTCAATGTCTACCTCAACTTCCACAAGTAAAGACAGGAAAGAATGTGGTCCTTTAATCTCGGCTATATCGCGCAAAATGCACACGGCATCGGCGTACGACCGGCCGCCTCATCGGACACCCAAGCACACGGAGATGCCCCAAACGATTCCACGAAAGCCCCCCACCCTCCTTCACCACCCCCACATGGGCTCCGCCACCATTCAATAAAGCACCCTGTGCTAGGATTTTAGAAGCCATGCCGAGTTTTTCTCACGTAGGCTCTCTCGGTCGTCTCTGGTAGTTTCTGAACCCACGCCCAACTCCGTTCCTGGTGAGAATAACGCTCAAGAGGGTACAAGAAGGAAGACCATGCAACATGTGTCTCATAGAAGCGAATTCATGCGCAGGGGACTGGTGTAGGTGGGGGCTTTAAGCAGCTCCTCGCTTGCAACAACCGACCTATTTTGGGAGATAGGGAAGTAGCCGCAGAACTCACAAGTGGATGTAACCGGCTGCATCAAGTGGCGATTAAAATATAACTTAAGAAGCCAATCGTTAGGCTGCGACAGGTTCCTGCGCGGCCCACGGTCGTAGCGGTTTGCAGGCAGCTTAGGCACTGCAGATCCGATTTTGACCGTGTGGTTGACGATCGTCAACGTCTTTCCCAAAAGGCTGGTGGCAACATCGGGGTCTTCGAAGGTGACGAATGCAAACGCTCGGAAAGGTGTGGGGACGAAAACATCCATAACCTACACTCAAGGAAAACATTAGAACATGAGAACTGGCCGAACTGGTGTCATACAATACTCGAACAGCCGCCGTGCAGTGATTAGGGTAATTATTCTACAATGCGTTCTTCAATGAATTTTTTTAATTGCATTAGTGACTAGCAATCGGTCTTAATACAGACTCGTGCTCAGTTGGGTGTTTGGTCTAGTTTTCCCCAGACGCGTCTGCAGCATACACCAAGTACCATGAAGCACTGAGAATAAATAATGTGTAAGACCGAGCTGAAGGGAGCCATTTAACACGTCAGCACTCATCTAGACGATAAAAGAGAGGAAGAATTCGAAGGGACAACCGTATAATAGGAACTGAAGTGGACTGAATATTTATAGCTATGATTACTGCACCAAACAGGTAATTTATGACAATTGGTGACGTGTATAAATGAGAGATGAAGCTGCCATGCCTGCTACACAACTGGTGGGAAATGCAGTACCTAGATCGAAGGAAACTAGATGCATTGCGTTGCGGGAGGGGTGTCAGAAGTCGAGAGGGAAGGGTATTGGCCATTTTCACCATCAGCCCAGATCCGTGCGAAAGTGCCACTGTTCAAACAACGCAATACAATTTATGATCCATTTCAATGCTGCAGTCGGTCAAACTAGAACGGAACGTCAGGACGGCGAATGACCTTGATGCAGCTGGATGTTGATCAAAGACACCGGGCATGCTAATGATGATAGTAGGCTCCAGTGCCTTTTAAAATGAGTATCAAATCCACCGCAACCATCGATAAAATTAAATTGAGTCCAATGTTAGGTAGGTTACGTTGAACCCATTCACAGTCAGACTCAAGAGCGAAGATGAAGAAGTTCGCATGCCAGCCCTACTATTGCATGACGTGAACTGCGTTCGAGGTCGGCTTTTACCACTTACGTTGACGTTTTCGGTTGGCCACGTTTTCACTGTTGCCAGTTGGTGCCGTTTCAGGGACTATTTTTGTGGGTCTTAAAATTCAAAGTCGATTATTTCTGTAGTCACAGTCAGAAAGCACTCTTTCGGATCGACTATTGTGGCTAAAGATAATTTGTAGATTTTCGCTGACAGGCAATTCTCCTACCTTTTTTTTAATGTTCACCCGGCTTGCTGTCATCTGAAGGATCTCTGCTTTTTGTTGTCGACTGCAGTCACAATAGGTTGAACAGTAGCCGAGAGCCAAGCCTTCCGTTTAGAAACTGCATAAAATGCTCGTTCTACGGTAGTATCGTGTGCGATACGGACGCCTTCTAGATATTTACACTGTCGCGAATTTTCGAATTCCCCAATGGTTACCAGCAACCTACGCCGTCTGCTTTGTTGACTGGGTCTCTGTGTTCGATTCCGTTCATTGCGGCTGATAATAGAACCAAGCAGTATGCCGGCAATAAAAAATTGGCATGATCAAGGCCTACCATTACTTTATGAATAGACGACTTCTGGTGCATATCAATATCAACCTACTTACATGTACTTGTTAAGGCCGCGATCATACTTGATCTAGCTGGCCTCGATGATTGTCACGGGTTGGGCCTCCACGCTTGACGATTTGTGGTAGCAGACCTGGACTGCTCAGTTCATTCTCTTCGCCAACGACGGACGCCGAATGCCGAAGGACAACTTCCATATCTTGAAGGACTGTCGAGTCAGGTTTTGAGCTGATCCCCTCTTCGACGCCACCAATTTGGTAATGAGACTGGATCAAGGACAGTAACACTGATCTCATGAGGTGGGTGACGAAGAACGTGCCCAACACACCTTAGTCATCGTTCTTGGATGCTTGGGATATCCTTGCGATATTTTCGGAGTGATTGCGGACTATCGCATTTGACAGAAAGTCGGTGTATTTCACTCGAAGGATGGTCCTCAAGCTGTGGTGGTCAAATATCTTGAGTTTTTGCTCATCTTCCACGCTTATAGCCCAGCATTCACAGCCACAGAGAACGACAGACCGGATTGATGCATGGTACACACGAATCTTCGTGGCGATAGAAATGTCGCGTTGCGTCCACGGGCACTTTCTAACGCTTGTAAAAAACCCGACGAGAAGCATTGATTCGGGAGAAAATGTCATCTTTACTCTGAATATTCAGCAGCAACCTCGCTCCGGGGTATTTGAAACCGTCTACCTCTTCAAGTTGACAGCCATCAATCTCAAGAAACGCCTTATCCAGTGCAGGAATGGAGCTTAAAAACACGTTTGCCTTCCCGCGTCTATTGACAAGCCGGCCGACAAAGCGACCTCATTCACCCACGACACCATAGACTGCAGATTATCAACGCTTGAAGCTAGAAAGGCGATATCGTCGGTGTAGCCGAGATCAGTCGGCTGGTGTCCGGCTGCAAACTCAACACCGTCCTCTTCATGCAGGACCTTCCCAATAATCGAGTCGATGGCGTTGTTGAACAGAATGGGCGACAGATACAACTTTGTCGAACGCCAGACCGAATACCGAATGGTTGTGAAAGATTTTTATGGACAAAAACTCGCGTAGTGGTTGAGCTTGAATATGCCTTGATAATGGTAATGTTTTTCCATGGTACACCATATGGTTGCATTATCCGCCATAAGGATTAACGATGAACAGAATCGAACGTGGCGGCATATTCAATAAAGCCGACGATCGTAGGTTGCTGGGAGCTATGGCAGAATTCAGGGGATTTGTCTCAGTCTGAATATTGAGTCCGCTATTCCACGCCCAGCACGGAACCCGACTTGGTTGGGCCTCGTCCTAGAGTCGCGCACAGCCTGGAATCGTTTGAGGAGGACAATTGCGAAGATATTCACAGCAACATCGATAAGAATTATGCCACGGTAGTTCTCGCATCTTTTCTTATCTCTCTTGTCTTCAGGCGCAAGGATGTTTGAGCCCCAGTCATCAGGAACAACCTTTTCTATCCACCCTTGTGCAATCACTTGATGGAGCCAGTGCGCCAGTATCTCGACACAAGACTTGTAGATTTCATCGGATATACCGTCCTCTTTAGGTGCCTTGTTGTTGCACAAACCTTGTATGACGTCAGCGCGTTCTGTTTCAAAAATGGGTCACGTGTCATTGCAGAGGGGAACGATGGGATGCTGGGTTCGATGTCGAAGTTAAGAAGGCGCTTGAATTGCTTACGCCAGCGCCTGACCTTGGCCAAATTGTCAGCAAAAAAGCCACCATTCACGTTACAAACAGAGTCGCTCAGAGTAAAGGGCTTACCACTAACTTGGCGGATAATTTGGTGGTTTTCGACTGTCACCGGCGTTTGAAGCTTGCTCCATGGAGGTCGTTATTTCAGCCCAATATTTATTCCATCATATTTTGGAGTTGATGGAAGGGTGAATCGTTGTGGGACCTGGCTTGAGTCGTCGGAGCAGACAACTGCAGAGTTCTTCAGCTAATCCATTAACTGTGGCGTTGATGAGTGTATGCAAGGATTTATCAGCTGATTTCAGTGATGCCCACTCACTACTGCCTTCTACGTCTGTTCGAGTAGTAAAACAGGACCGTATTTCTCTGCTCAGGGCCTCGACAGTGTCGGCTTGTCAGAATTCGGCAACAGCTAGACGTCTAGCACGTTCAATTTTGGGTGCGTATGATAGGTGAACTTTCAAACGTGTACGAACGGGCACATACTCACACGCATGGGCATTACCAGTCTTGACACCACACATCGACTTGCTATCACGGACCAAACTGCCAAACCGTGAACTGGCATGAATGTAGTCGATCTGACTGGCCGTATGACCGTCGTTTGATTATCCGACCAGCAGATGTTTGTTGCGATGCTGGATGCACTTCTGCTGGTTCTGGCCAGCAAGGTTAAGCATTCTCTCACCATTTTCACATAGGTAACCAAGCCCAAAACGGCCAATAAGATGACTGTTTGTGGAGTCAACATGCCCACTTCGGCCATTACAGCCCCCAGAAACAATCACCAGATTGCGACGAGGCAGTCCTTCAAATAACGCTTGCAGCTGCGAGTAAAACGTCTCTTTGTCGCGCTGTTCGGTAGAGGAAGTTGGTGCGTACGCGGAGACGACGGAGATGTTTGTTTAGTGACATTTCAGTCGCACGTAAGTCATCCATTCATTGACTGGTTCCTAAGCAAGCAGTGTACGGTTCGCTTGTTGTGAGAGGGTGGTCGCCACACCATGTCCACCAGAAAAGTCGCAAAGGGCCACTGTGGTACAGAGTGAAGTGTGAGTTGGCTCCCGTGATCCTTATTTCCAGAGAATCTGAGTCAAGTTTTCGGACTTTTGACAAGCAGCACACATGTACGTTCTACTGATTAAGGCTGCGCGTCGTTAGACTTTAGGTAGCAGGGTCCAGAAATGTTCGTACATTCAGCATCCAATATCAAGGGTCCGATACTGATTGAGTAGTCCAGCTCGCATACTATTTGCCCGCACCACTAGACTAGGGTTGCGGAGCGCGTCGGTTCCCGCGGACGCCGTAGCATGGACCGTTTCACTATATTCGGACATATTTTCATGAGGTATCTTGGGGGCTTGTGAGTACGGGCGGGTCCTCAACAGCCGCTCGGATTATTTTTTCGAGATTGCCTACTCTAGGGCTTTGGCTCAAGATTCTACCCACAAGGCAGTGGAGGCAAGTGAACTTATTTAATGGCGGTTCAAAGTCGCCATCTCACAGTGCCGTCATCGGGCTTTGCGGCTTTTTATAAGGCTGTTGGTGTGCCAGACTTCAGCCCGTCGCACCCTGGTAGCACTCACTGCTGGTACGCGACTGCTTATTCGAACACCCGAGAGTGCTTATTTCGCAGCTAACCTTCAGTGAAAGCCGTTCCACTCTCCGCCACTTGTGGACGCACCGGCTAGCTAGGCTAATGGGTAACCTATCTTCCCAGGTGTCATGAAAGAGTTAAGGCAACCCGGAGGCGGGAGAGGACGCAGGTGGCTGACGTGACCGGAGCCGCCCCTGAGCGTGCCACGCATGTTCCAAAATCTAAATGTTAGTTAAAGCGGGATGACCGTCATCTTAGAATACTCTGAGAAAGGTAGTGATTAGTTCCCGTCACTCATGCTTTGGCAAAAAATGGGCCTGTTAGTCCTGTTGACATATGCCTGAGAATGCTCTTCTTTTTGGAACACTGTGTGTCATCGTACCGTCACTTCTTGCGCGCTTCAGATCAGCACGCAAGGCACAGTAGGTTTTCTTTGAAGTCGAAGATGTCACAGAGACGAGTCTAGAGTGTGGTTATTTTCCACTCATAGTTACTTTTTTTTCTTTTTGGCAACGTTAAATATTTGCTTCACTGTCTCGTTTTTTCACGTATTTAAGTTTGATGATTTTTAATTTCGTTGCCTTCGTTAGCCAGCCATGTTGCGCTCTCAAAGGATTCGAACGTGATCCCGTAACTAGTCATGATTAAACTGAACGCCCTCAACGAGTAACGGGCTCACCGTCGCCCTGTTAACAGCGGCCCGGCAGACCTATTGACGCTGTAGAGTTGACATAAAAAGAATATAATTGGTGGTGCTCGCATTGTTAACGAGATACTGCGAGTTTCAAAATCACGAATATCGAGTTGTGTGGCAGTGTTCGCTGCAGCCGACACGTCCATACCTCTGCTAGTCTGTCAACTAAAAACCTAGCTCGACATGATTCGGCAAGACATGGAGACGGTGCTTGGACCTTCGGTATTTGGCGTCCATAGCTGGAGAAAATAATAGCTTGAGCTATTCCAGGTCTGCTGCCGCGAATCGTCACGCGTGGAGAGGTACAATTCATGTAATCATCGAGGCCAGCTAGCTCAGGCGTGATCGCCGCCGTAACAAGTACAACTATACAAGAAAGCACTACCCGTGGCATGCTAAAACGTGGGAACTCTTCTTGCTCTAGCAACAAAGAGCCTCACCATGCACGTGTCTCTACGAGGTGCTATAACCACACCAGGGCTTAAGTTGCCTTAAGCTACTGCAGCACCTATCCCAGTCTTGTATCCGGCAGTTGCAGTCGTCATGGTATCGCATTCGCACCGAGCGATAATTTCGGCACCAGGAAGCGGTATCATCAAGAGGTGCACTCATGCGTCTTCGTGCTGTTGGCTACATCACAGTTGCTGTGGTGTGCGCTTCGACGCTGGGTGACAATGATGTACAGGAGGCGGCTTTGCATGACTAACTACTTTCTGGTGTTTCCTACCTTTTGGCCTTGGTGTAGGGGTGGGTGTTGTCATACCAAGAGAAAGCATGTGATTCTTCTACGAGATGACCCAGTGGCCGCTGCGCAGCGCAAACAACCGTTGGTTGTTAGTTTTCCCTGCAAACACCTGCCTCCGACACCCTAGGTGACCACTAACCACTGAATGTTCACCTTCAAAAGCCTACTGAATGCGCACTTGTCAGGGACAGCTGAGTGCTAGAATCCCTCGCGATGCCTGGAAGCGAGATTGGTTCTGACGAAGCTCTTGTCAGGGACGGTGCATGGACGGTGACTTGTGTGCGAATTAGTTTTAAGTGCTAGTAGCCTTACACTGCATCTACCGCACTCCCTTCCCTTACCCGCCTGTGCCCATTGTGAAGACATAACCAAGAAGACCGGAGGCGGGGTCGGGCGCATCTCCCACGGAGTGGGAGAGTGGGGGGCGGCATGAGTCTGCACCTACGCGCGCCCATGTTTGGCACGCGCACCCCCCTACAGGCAAACAAGATGTCCGCCGTCTCCCAAATCCATGAACTTTTGTCCGCCTGTTCAACCAATTAACCGTAATGCCGTGGAAGAGAGGAGGTGCTAGGGCACGATAGGCGTCATCTCATGGATTCGATCCAATGAATCGATCACGTCCCTAATATAGTGTAAGGACTAGTTGCCGTCGCGGCAGTCCAGCGAACCTGTTTCATGCGACCACCGGCACCCGATTTGGAGAATGTCATTCCCCTAGCCCGTTTCACTCAACGGTCGGTGGCCATTAAGGTACGCTGAAAAATTCACTGTAGGACAAGTTGGCGAAAAGAGCACTTTACCCTGCTTCGGAACCTCTGGTTTGAAGATATCCCATGACATGCATATGGTTATGACGGTACCACGCCGTATATCGAGAAGTTGGCCACATTTAAGAACAAAACGTCCGGTCTAAGGGCAAGTTTCAAATGCTGTCGTCATTCTGCAGCGCGTGCGAGCACGTAAGAATCCGTTCGGGTTCTGGCCGGATAGAGTATGTGTTGATCAGCAACTTCCTTTGTTGAACCCTCAAGCACTGTCCCTCTACTGTCGCGACCGTCCTCCCTCGTCTTTTTCAGAATTCTCTGTTTTTTTCGTACTAAAATCGTTACGCCGGCCTCGAGCATACCAAGAGAACACAAGAAAAAATGCTGACTTCCTTGAGGCAACTCGTCCGGGTGGCATTCTGCGCATGCGTTAGGGATCTTGTCCACGTTAATGACGTTGCAGCGCTAGTGCATTCGTCCATCTCCACGATGCTGGGTTGTGTGCTTGGAAGATGAAGAAAAATTGGATGTTTGTTCACCGCTGCCTAGGAACTATCCTTCGAGTGAATTTCACCGACTTCGTCTCGAAAGAGGCAGTCCGCGTTGTTTGCGACAAAATCTTGAGGATATCTCCAGCAACTCACGGAATACGACTAGGGTGTTGCCCTCGCTTGGGTGCCGTTGCCTGCCTGGAGGCGTAGATGAGGAAACCATCTTAAAGTGCTGGAACCCCTTGCGCAGTAAGTACCGCCATCTGATTCTGATGATGGATTCGAGTATAAACTCGAAATGCTGGACGAATGAAGATGTTCTTTCAGTGATCGGATATATTCATCGTAAAGGCAAATGTTTTTGAAATGCGGTTTGCGGAATTGCGGCGAGTTACGGTAGATATCGCTTTGCTAGTTCAAAGCCCCTGTGCTCTGCATTATTTGGTGTCATAGGTAAATATAAATCCTACATTGCCTGGTTGATCCAAAAACGGAAAAAATGAGAACCTTATCGAGGGGCATTGCTGACCAGAAGGCTTAAAGAAGTATCAATTATAAATACCTTCGGGTGAGGATGCTGCGAACTTGACAGTGCTGCGAATCAGTGCTGCTCGCAGGAATTTTACACTCCTATGGCCTCAAGGACGTTCGTCCGGTCTGTCCTCTTATACGCCCATGAATGTTAGACTGCGCGTGTAATATTTGATTATCAATGGCCTCCTTTAGAGGATATTAAGTTCGTGCGTATTACATCCACCACAGGCATAAGGCTGGACATATCATCGAAATTTTAACTTTTTGGTGTTAGAGCACTGACTTAGAGGATATTAAGTTCAGAAGTGTAAGCTACATCTACTCCCTCAATATAAGCATAAGGTTGACACAAGGTTGGCCCAACGATCCAACTTCTATTCCATAATATACGCGACACATGGAATGTCAAATGAATTCTATTGTGAGTCAGTCTAACCAATAATGAGAATCTCTAAAATAAAAAATCAAACAATATATGTTAAATATGCTACACGTCTATTTTCGAATAAGATAGGGTATTTTCAACTCAGTTCTTCAACATAGAATTCGGGCCGAAAGGACCCTGACGCGGCAGTTACTGTTGGCAATAGCTTCTTCAATCCTGAGTTCTCCCGATGAGCTGCTCTATCTGCACCTAGAAGTCAAGCTGAAAATCCAAACGTACTGACGTGCGGTGATAGCCATTACACTAGAACCGGATACTCCCACGATTTGTTATTTTTTATGTCCTTTTTATAAACCACCTACGACAACCTGCAATGCACACAGAGATAAAGAATCGTATCATCTGGTTAGTGTGGTACACCCTCTGGTTATGGGCAAGTTATAAGTTGTGGTTAGTGACATACAAGACTCATAAAATACCTATCCTCTGGCTATGTACAGGGCTCTCAATTTAATGATTTATATATCCATTATCTAAAAAGCAGCTTTTTCTATTTTTTTAAAACTATTTTTAAAAATTATGCTAACTTTACATTTTTAAAAATGTTTTTGGATAGCGTCTTTATTTTTTTATGTATAATTTTTATGATAAGTAAACAATTTGCTTTAAAACTAACTTGCAAAAACTTATTATTTTTTATTTCTGTCTGTTAGAAGTATGTTTTTTTCGTTTTTAACATCATTTATGCTCTATGTTATTCGAATGCGCAAGGAGCCGCACGTCTAGGTTTTGATATAGCTTTATGAAACTAATGGTACTAGCTGTTTCATACAGCTAGATCAAACATAATCAACACTATGATATTTAATACAAATATGAAGACTGTATGACTGCATTGAAAGTTTCTTACCGTTGATCTCTTTTTGCTCTTAATCTATTTTCACCTTTCTAGCAATCAGTGAACTAAGTCTCAATTATCTCGGCTAGACCCCATTACTCGGAATCGACTGCGCTCGCATCTGATTGGAAGTACCTATCCCTTCAAATCGACCGCAGACGTTTCTACCTCTGTCAAATGAATACCCTCGAACGTCAATAACAGACTAGTCTTGACTCTAAACATTATTTCACTGATACATTCATCTTCATTCTGTAAAGCTGTTTTTAGTTCATTTTTTGCTATTTCTAAACCTTAGAAAACAGGTTTTTTACTTAAAACAAACTCGTCATTTCGAACACTGCTTTTTAAGCAAACAAACAAACCAAAGCTTAAGTGTTTAATGAAAAGAGGAGTTTGTTTTAGGTTTTTTTCTGTGTTCTAAGGATTTGACGACGCAAGCAGGGCCAAATCAATAAACCAATTTATATCATCAGAAATTTTAACTCTTTGCGTTCGAGCACTGACTTAGGAGGATATTAAGTTCAGAAGTGTGTTACATCCACTCCTCACAGGCATAAGGTTGGACATATCATCGGAAATTTTAACTCTTTGCGTTCGAGCACTGACTAAGGGGGATATTAAGTTCAGAAGTGTGTTACTTATGCCAAAAAGGCAAGGTTCAGCAGGAGGAGATCATTGACAAGATGATCAAACGCCTTTGTGAAATTAAATAATCAGTGTAAATTGCAAAACCGCTGTCTTTAGATTGTAGCAGATGATCAAAGATAGAATACTGATAGGTGTCACAAGATATGTTTTCGAGGAACCCATGCTGAGTACCATTAAGTAGGTTATTCTCTGTTAGGTGATATATCATCTTGTCCTTGATCAAGGTCTCCCAAGATATTTGAGGCTGCTGGCAGTGTATTTATTGGCCTAACTTCGTTTCAAATTGGTTTCAAATTTCCGGTCCTTCGAGCCTACGGATTTTTAGTCTCTTCCTTAGTGTAGAAGACACGGTGCTGGGAAATTATTAAAGAATTGTCTGTATATTCCCTGAGTTCGTAAATTGTGACTTGGACATAAGTATTCTGAGTCTTGAAAAACAAAAATTCCACTGGT
>WEDG01012838.1:0-29512 GCA_017591395.1 Schistocephalus solidus
GTTATTGTCAGGAATCTCGACTGTGAAGCAGCAATGTTTGCCGACGACATTAAAATCTGGAATGTAATCCAGAGCCCTGCTGACGAAGATAAACTGCAGATCAACCTAACTCGGTTGGAGGAGTGGTCGAATCATTGGCTTTTGCGGTTCAACGTCGATAAGTGTACAATACTTCGCTTAGGCAACCCGTCTGGATCTGCCGAAAGTAGAAGTTACTTTCTCAACGGTGAAGCCTTAAAAGACGTGGAAACCCAAAAAGGACCTTGGTGTGCTGATGACCACCACCTTAAAAACCATCGTCTCACTGCTCGAAAGTGGCGAAGAGGGCAATTTCGGTGTTGCATGCCATCAGACGAGCCTTTTTGGATTTCGATGAAGATCTTTTTTGCTAAGACCTTTGGAACATTCATTAGGCCACATTTGGAATATGCTATGCACGCCTGGAAACCCTGGACAGTTCAAGATCAGAACTGCCTCGAAAGAGTCAGAGGAAAGCCACCAAAATGGTTAGAAGTCAAAGCTCCTTGCCATATCCCAACCCGCCTAATGAATCTTAATCTGTTCCCTTTGAGTTATAGGCAAATGCGTGGTGATCTCCTGCAGACATTCCGCATTGTGAAGGGATTGGATTGTTGCCTGGAATTCTCGGACTTCTTTGAATTTGCCACCACGACCCATCTCCGAGGTCACCCATTGAAACTGCGTGTCCAGCAGGCGAGACTGGATGTGCGCAAGTTCTCCTTCTCTGTCAGAGTGGTTAAACCATGGAATGCCCTCCCTGAAGACGTTGTGATGTCACCATCGCTGGAAAGCTTTAAAAGGAACCTTGACAGTTTTATGTTCCGCAACGAGCCTGAGCGATGAGGCATTTTATCTTAACCCTCGAGAGTCGTGCACCACTTGTCAAATTTTATGACCGCCTTTTTGTACCTTGGCAACCCACACGGTTTCTCTGTATACCGCACTTAATTTTACGTTACAAATAGGGTACTCAAAGGCCCATGCCTATTTCCCTCAATAAATTGAATTGAATTGAATTGAATTGGCCCCGTCCGGCCCCCACTCAGCCCCCTCTACTGCGGGGCCATGTGCTGGTAGGGAGGTTACGCGGGAGACAAATTATCTCAACTGATATATCAAACTTGTCAGAGGAGTTGATTGTGCTCTTCAGATGGCCAACTTTTTTGAATTGGCAAACATGACAAGCCTCCGAGGTCACCGATACAAACTGAAAAGAAATCACGTTAAACTTGAAGTGCGGGCCAACTTCTTTTACCAACGGGTGATTGATGATGGAACAAACTGCCAGCCTCAGTTGTTCAGGCTGAAAGCGTAGAAATGTTTAAAAGAAGACTTGATGCATTTTTACTTGATGAACATATATTTAGTCGACAGCAATGGTCGATATACTAAAACGACTATTGCCATGCAACATTTGCTTGTTTTGCTAGTGTCTATCTGTTAATAGGGTTTTCAAAGGCTCTGCCTATCTCCCTTATATATACTGAATTATAACTACTGTAAACTATTTTTCGCTGGAAATGAAATATAATTCCAGAATTTAAACTCCAGTTTTAGAATTGCTTTTTAGATTTCGTCCTTTTTATGTAAATCTGCAAGAACTTTTACGAGGCTATGTCGGGCGAAAAAGTTCTAAACGGTACATTTCCACCTATTGTTAAATACAATAACCACAGGTATTTGCATTTGATAAACAGTTAGAAATACAAATAATTATCAACAATTAAGCTAATAGTTTCAAAAGGAAACGGAGAAATCTGTTTAAAATTCGAGAACTCAATTATCTTTGCATTTTAAAAAACGGTCTTCGACCTTGACCATTTGATTTTAGAAGGACATTCAATAAAGTGCCTCATAGACGACTTCTGGCTAAACTAGAGGCTGAAGGATTTCAAAGTCCACTTATTTACTTTATTTGATCATATCAAGCTGATCGAAAAAAACGTTTTAGTGGGGTTCTTATACTCAAGTCCTACCCCGATTGTGAGTGGTGTCCTTTGATGTCCTTTGTTATTCTTAATTTACATAAATGATATTTTGTCGATATTAAAACATTCTCGATCTTATATTTATGCAGATGCCCTCAAATGCGTGTATTCATTCTCTAATTTTACGGTTGAACGATGCCTTGAAATAATTCATTCGGACTTAGACACTCTTTCGGCGTAGAGCTCCACGTGGCTAATGGAGTTCTAACCTTCTAAGTGTCGCTGTAACGAACCACAGTTCCGACAGAATTGTTTTAATGGACTAGGAACGCGTTTTCATGCGGATCCCGGATGGGGGTGGAGTGATGGAATGTCGGTGAAGATGCCGGTGCCCCCTTCCACTCTCGAACGCTGACCCCCATCCCCACGAGTACCGTCGCCGCTTATCGTATTGATACCCTCCGTTCAATGTCAGCATCCCCTCGTCCCGACCCTGCAGTTGCCCACAGCGTTGCACTCCCCACCGGTTATCCAACAGACATGACGTTATTCCCCCCACTCCAAAAGGGATATCGCCTCATGTAACGCTCCCTTCTTTATTTTCTATTGTGCCCTTTCATATCTTTATATCCTTCTTTATAGTAGAATCCATTTCCAACATTTCTGCCGTTCCTTCTAATGACTGTTGCGTTTGAGTGATCGGCATGTTGCTTAGAGACCCTGTTCAATACGCGCATTGTCTAATAACGACTACAGGTGCGTTACTCGCCCGTGTGTGTGCAAACCTCGAATTCTTCGGCCGTTACATCGCTCCGTGTACTTTTGGGCCAAAGCTGCTCATAATTGCGGCTTTATTTCTTATAATTTCTACCTTCCTGAAATTAAATTAAGACTTTATCGTATGCTTGTAATTCTCATTCTTGAATTTTGCTGTCCTTTCTTCGGTTAAATGAACGAATCTAGCCGTTCAAAAATTTAAAACGTCCAAAGACATTTCACAAAAAAACTCATGTTTCCGACTCTTTCAACTACTTCTTCTCAACAAGATGCTAGCTAACGAGGCTAAATGTCTTTGGGTCAGGGGACTGGAAGCAGGCTTTTGTCTCCTTTTCTGACTTAATTATAGCTCAACTCTCCCCAAGCTTTCTGTCATTACCCCCTGTTTGTCTTCCTTTTAACCAAAGAAATTCTGCACTAATTATACCTCCTCCTGCATCCTCCACGTGTAAACACTCTCTCTTCTTTGCTTTTAGGTATAGCTTTATTTGGAATAACTTGCGAATCGAAATAAGGTTGTTGACTAGTCTATCTGATTTCAAGCGAAAACTGCACATTTATCTTAACACTAATTCGATTAGCCTTTCATTTCCTCGTCTTTTCCCAGTAGCTTCCCCAATGACTCGGAGAAAGGACCATCGGGAATTTTAGTGACTCTCTTGAAACTATATTTTTGCTACCTCGAGTCGCCCATGAACCATGATGTCTTCTTATACCACCAGTCATTCAAACGCTGGTAGTCAATCGGACGTACACATTAGGACGTACTCAGTCTAAAATGCTGCCGTTTTGTTGAATACTTAATATAATCAGAATTCAATTCTGGATCCTGAGATGCTGAGGTCTCACGTTCACTGACGCCTTTCGTGAGATTTCATTTTATTCGCCTTAGTGATAGAGAGCGAACTATATCGGCGTTTCATTATCTCATTCTGAACTTCTACTGTGGTATTAGCCTACTCTTCCCTTTCACCTTATTTTCCTAAGCAATTTATTTCTCCTACCCTCTTTTCTAAAATGGAGGCCTTTTGAACTCTGCTTCCATTTTCAAGGTAGTTTTTTCACTGCCTATTTTCTAGTTCACAATTAATTTCAAAACATCGCATACTATTGCTCGAAAAGGACACGTTCCGCCTACATTATTACATATTTGTACATTTACCTTGCCACATTGTCATAATTTTTTTCGGTACTAAGTTAACTTTGACAGTGCCTTTTCGGTGCTAACCAAATATAAATTGTAAATCATCGTGCCGTCTTTCTTCTTAACAATGAGGCTGTAAGAACTCAGAATCACTCCCTTTAATCACAAATGTGCCTGCCGCAATACCCTCACTTAGAGGGCTGACGTACAGTCATTCGATGGACTTCAGTAAAATTGCACGCGCTCTCAGACAGGTCCGATTGGCCTTGGTTGAGGAAAGCTCACCAATCGGTTGCGGGACTCAGCCATCCTGTTCTGCCTTGGTTCTCATTCTCGAGCCATCCCAGCAGTCACACCACGACTTCCATTATAGACAAATGAACATTTTTGCACATTCCCTTAGCTTTTTCGGCAATTTTCGATAACCTTCCGTATACGATTCAAAATTCTCTCCGATAATGCTGCGTGGGATACTTTATCAAGCCACTTGGAAAGAAGCGATAAAAGCAGCAGGCAAGACCTACTGCTATCAACATAGGCTCTGTTATCTGAGACATGAAGTCGGGGTTTTGAACGAAATAGATCCCTCATTCATATTGTCTCGAAAGCACGCCAAACCACTGGGTTTATTCTCAGAAATTTTAAAACTTTCAATATTAGGACCAGCCTTTATCAAATGTATGTCAGACCTAGTCTGGAAATACTGCGTGTTTCTATTTAGCCTTCTGCACGCGAGTGAACGGAGGAAGATAGAATCAGTCCAGCACCTCTTTACTCAAAGAGTTTTCACTTCAGATAACAGAAACCTGTCCT
Organism: Schistocephalus solidus; assembly: GCA_017591395.1. Lineage (NCBI taxonomy): Eukaryota > Metazoa > Platyhelminthes > Cestoda > Diphyllobothriidea > Diphyllobothriidae > Schistocephalus > Schistocephalus solidus. The sequence goes on from WEDG01012838.1 coordinate 4,684, forward strand.
ACCAACAACACTGTGAGCTTACAAGCCTCAATTCATTGTGGCTTCGTAGATTACAGAAGGGACTATTTTTACTGTTTAAACTATTCAACAGTTTTACCTTTAACCCCCTTACATCCCTGAGGCAGCTTGACCACTCTCGGCGCACCAGTCATCAAGATGTATTTTTATTTCTTTCTTTGGCACGCACCGTTAGATACCGTCAGTTTTTTTTGGTAAACGCTATAGCAATCTGGAATAAAATACCCAGAAGTATTTAAATTCAGCAAAACTATCCTTTGTTTAGGAGAGCTGTCACTAGTTTTCTACATTCAGGACACCTTCCAAAATTTTTGTTGCTGATTCTCTGGAAGCTCTCTTCCGTTCTGATGGCGTCCACGGACTCTGAATCCGGCGCCGGACTTCATGCTGAAGGCAATTTTGCTGGCTCTGCAGTCCGTAATCGGGTTATTCCTCAGTCGACAGCGAGCAGCCTTTCACCGGCATACCTGCTGCTAGTACAGAATACCTGATCCATAACATGAAAGGAGAAGTACTACACCGTGCACCTGTGTCAAAACTTCCCTGTCCTGAACTTAAATCCGTTCAATAAGCTGCAGTTTTTTCTCCTGAAAACACTATAAAGAACGATCAGGAGTTTTTTTCACTGTCAGCTCGACCCCCTTCTGTATATCCCTTTTGAACTTGCCTGTAAATTGGCAATAAATAAATAATTTAATTTAATTTAATATCCTGCCGGCAACACCGGGATCTGAGGAATACGCTGCTCAAGATACACCCATTTATGCAGCCGCTATAAAGTTGGTGGACATCGATATACTTCTGCTTGTTGTCGATACTAACCAACATTATGGTCGACCGTCTAAAACGACTTAGTCCGCTGCCTGTCCGTGGGGTAGGTTCAGGGAATTAATAATATAAGGAGACAGACTTAGTGCGTCATCTATCACACCTTCGCCTTCTTCATCCACGTAACGTCAATGGCAAGACAATATCAGGGCGACAGAAGAGGCTCAAACGCCGACAGACAGCCCGTCTACGTGTGGCACACATGAACTGGTCCTGGCTAACGTTCCCGATTAGCACATGTGTGATAAGCGTAGCCGACATCAGCCTCGCCAGAAAACGCACTCTCAGCCAGCTTCAGCCGTCCTAACCACCTCCTGACATGGTGAGTGGGAGAGCACAGGGGGAGGAAGGTGCAGCACCAATTTAAATATTTTTACGTGCAGGTCTTCAATGCATCTTCCATAGAAATGATAAGCACATTGCCGTTAGTTATATGCTAGCGGTCGAGTAAGCGTATTTGAATCAGAACTCATGGCAAGCAAACGTATTTGACCGCTGTTCGACCGTCATTACCGATTATTTCCACCGTGTGACCTACACCATGGTGGGTTGAGAGACGGTAACTTTCGGGTGAATTAGTTAATAGTGACAGTTGACTTGCTCAGAATCTACCGCACACTATCCAGTTCCACCCACCTAGGCCTGGTATTAAGACAGCGTGTAGGAAACCAGAGACGAAATCAGACGCAGTTTGCTCACATGGCGTGATTCTGTACCTCGAAGTGCCACCACATTCCTCCCTTATGTATGGTATCTGTTATGGGTGTGCATCCCCTAATAACGCCTGCCCTATCCCGATCTGGCCAGCTTGTTGGATCAGCGCACCTGCTGCGGGGTCTGTTTTTGAGCAAAGTACGTGCAGGCGGGGTTTTGTACATACGTGTGCGTAGGGTAGCCGCACCTGGCATTTTCACCGGTCGTTTTATGACGACCGGTTGACGAATTACCGAACGTTCCATGCCTCGGATGCATGAGCTTACTGTGTGCACAAGTGTTCATGTGCCTAGTTGCTCGCGAATACATGTGTACGTTTTAGTCTTCTCAAAAATGCCTGTCCATTCGAGGTACGTGTCGAAGCCAGGTGGAAGATAGGAGGGAAGGTGCTTGTGTCCTCAAACCCGTCCCCTTATTTACCTGTCGCTGCCTCATTTGGCAGCAGCCCTAGTCGCTTAGCCTACGGAAATGAAAACGTTTAACAGCTTGCACTGCACTGGGTCATGGACCGCCTTTACTTGGGTTTACTCGCCCCCCCCCAACCCCCTATAATATCAGGCTAAGGCATGACCGTCACTCATACCACATCCCACTATGAAGGGCGTGGCGCGACTTGCCGGTAACCTGAAGACGAGGCTTCCTTAACATTATGTTCAGACACGACATGATTTCAGAGGTGAAGAAGATCTGGCGGAAAATAAAAATTCTTCCAACTTCTGGCGGCACTTTTGGTTTGACCACCTTTTTGAGCAATCCGCCGCACGCCCCCTGCCGAGCTGCCGCGCATTTTTGCCCAGCAGCACTGACTTCCACGTGCCTGGTGTGCCACTCTGTGGCATGTCGTAAATCGTGCATACATAAAAATATTATTGAGCCAACTGACTGACTCCCTGCCCAACTCTCTGCCAGTGAACTTTCGCGCGGTCGCATCAGAGTTTTGACAAATTTCATATAAGGACATAGTACTGCAGTCCTCCAGTAAATGTTTTCTTTCGCTGGTTGAGGCTCCTCCGTCTTTAGTATCTATGTTCTTTTCATTCCTGTTTCCATTTCAGTCCGCCAATCGACTGCTGCTGCTGCTACCGCGTCACTGACAGGTGACGAGGTTCATAGGCTGTAGATGGGACAAACAGCCCTCTTATTGATCCAACTCACAAAGAAACCGTGCTCAAGGTCAAACACGATGACCTGGTTATAGGTCAGGCACTTAATGAGACAACTGGAGGGGTGCTCGCATGTGCGTCTGGCATGCGTACTCATCTTGTGGGTCAGAGAACTTTGGGACAGACGGCATATGGGCTTGTTGAAATGACGAGCAGATGTGAGAATTCCCAAGGGTCTATAGCGCGAAAGTTCCCAAATCGCAGGGCAGGAAAGACTGTTTGGGTTGCATAAGCTTTACTGAGGTAAGAAAGTGAACATGAAACTCAGCAGTTAGTTGCTAGAAGTGCTTTCACCAGACAAGCGACAACCGAAGTGCAGGCGCCCAAGTCTTCGCTCGACTGCGGCCAATCGACGAGAAGAGAAATGTTGATCGCCGTCACGGTGTTCGCGCAGGTTGGCACATGTGCGTCTGCAATACTCGGTGGGCAAAGGTGGCATGAGTCAGTGGCGGGCTTGATGATCGTGAGAGCTGGCAGCTACAGGTTAACTTGCGGGTGTTAATGTGACTGCGGGTGTGGCCTGCACACTAATCGAACTGCGGGCTACACGGCACGTCCAAAAGTGGTGGACAGTGGAACAACTTTCCGCGTATGCTGACTGTGCAATATATGGGCCATACATCTGACGAATAAGTGGCACGCGTCGACAGGCAGCTTTGTGTTATCAGCCACTGCGCCTGAACCCGCCTCTGGTCGTCCTGGCTCTGCACTGCCACCGGTTTCCAAGGGTGAGAAAGCAGAGTGTGCAGCAGATGCTGGGTAGTTATACCACCACTGTAAACTTATACCGACTGAAGTCATCATCCTGAGCCCGTCATGCTGCGAGGCACACTGTGGACATCGTCGTTCCAGATGGTTGACATGGCACACCTGGAATACGTGAACTATGGAAGTGGCCAGCCCACCAAATGCGGGCTACCCGGAACCCCAAAAAGTGACAGGCAGTGGACCGCATTTCAGCAGTGGCCAGCCGGGAAGTAAACAGCCCCTCGGATATGATGGATAAGCGATCAGGCACCATGCTTTTTAATACTTTAAGGTGTGACTGATGACCGATGTGGCTAATCTCAGAGCTCCGAAATTTTCCAAAGTAATTGCGATATTACAAATTTCCAATGGGTTGTAGTGACCCAGTTCCGGGCGCATGTTGCAACGCAGAACCTCCCACGACTACTTGCACGTGCGCCTCAGTGGCTGTCTAATCCTCGCCAATCCCGGATGTTCAAACCAGCCAATCATCGTGCACACATGGCTTTGCCCTTGTCTCACACTTCGGATGTGGCTCTAGTGGTTCCGGACGTACCCTTGTTTGGCCGCCAACGTCTTACAATCTCTTCTCCAATAGTTCTGTATAGAATATACTTCCCCCAAAAAATTGGCTTCCCACATCTTCGCTTGTTATAAGGAACCGGATCTGAAGGTCGCAGTGGTTAGGGTCTCTTTAATAACGTAATCTGCCACGATAGGTCCTCCTCAACAAAACCGCCCTCAGTCGCTTGTCAGGCATAAATTTGAGAACTCCGAATTGATGGGATGAAGAGGTGCAGGAAGAGATCCGCCTTCGAATTCGGGCTTTACAGAAGACTAGTCCTCCATCAAGCCGCCCCATGAAGTGGTTGTCCGGTGAGCCAGGTTTTGGAACGATTGGAGGGCTGTGCCGAGCTCGCACTGCCTAAACCTGGCGAATAGCCACGCGCTCAACGACAATATGGATCAGCGAAAATATGGATCAACGACAATATGGATCAAAAGCAGCTGAGACTAGACCACCGTTGCTACTAGGCAAAACACTACCAAAAGACTGACTGCGTGGGATAGATGATACAGGTGACACCTTTATCGATTGCTGTCGCGTACAAACGATGTACCCCATGTGACCTGCGTGCATTCACTCCACAGATCAGGTAATTTCGGGACATTCGAGAGTGACCAGTACGTTATACTTCCTCGGGAGTTTAGGGGTACTAGTTAGGGGTAGCACCACACAGATAGCATTTGGTCGCTCAATTTGTCTCGTACAGGTGGTGAATGCTCCTGTGGCCACCTCTAACTGGTACCCAACTCTCACATGTGACTCCTCGAAGTTGGGCTTTTCCCAGCGGCCACAACCCCGGGAAACCGTCACGACCGGTGGGCTAAACCAGGTGAGGGTCTCCCGTGTTGTGTGTGCCTCCACACCCGGTATGTCCGACTCCCGAACTACCCACCTCCCCCCTCTCAAAAGGTCCTACGGTGGGGGTGACAGCAACCCCGTAGGCGGCCCAGATTAACTCGGGTCGTTCTCCCACTAAAACAAATCCGTGACCCATAGTGAAGTTCGGCAGGCATCTGGGATGTCCAAGCAGCCCTATTTAGGGACAGCACTGCTTGCCTCCTCGCGAAGGAAGGGGCTAGAAAAGGTGCCCTAAAAATGCTGGTTATCACGTCTTCTGCAGCCGGCTGCGGCTCGCAAATCGCAAAATACGCGGTCGTAAAATTCAAACAAACAACAATACCCCCGTCCCCAATCCCCTCGTCATACACTCCAGGCTGCTCGGGTGAGTTCACTCATACTAGCAGCCTTAAATGTTCGTTCCCTTTTAGACAATCCTAGGAGCAACCGGCCAGAACCGAGGATGGCGCTAGTCGTTCGGGAACTGGCGCGCTACAAGGTGGACATTGCTGCTCTCAGTGAGACCCGATTTTCTGAGCAGGGTCAGTTGGAGGAGGTGGGTGCCGGCTATACCTTCTTCTGCAGCGGCCGGCCAAAGGCAGAGTGACGCGACGTTGATGTTACTTTTGCCATCCGGAACGACATCATGAGATTTCTGCCTTGTCTGCCACAGGGTATCAATGAGCGCCGGATGAGCCCTCGCCTGCCTCTTCGGGGAGACCAGTTCGCCACCATCATCAGCGACTACGCTCCCCCAATGACGAGCTCTGATGCGGTGAAGTAAAAATTCTCCGAGGAACTGCATATTTTGCTGGCTACTGTGTTGAAATTGAACAAGTTAATTGTCCTTGGTGACTTCAACGACCGCATCGAGATGGACCACGCTGCCTGGCAGGGAGTGCTGGGTCCCCACGGTCTCGGTAGCTGTAACGATAACGGCCTCCTTTTTCTGCGCACGTGTGCGGAACACCGTCTCCTGCTGATCAACACATTAGTCGACGCGGGAGAAGGCCACGTGGATGCACCCTCGGTCGCGGCGCTGGCATCTGCTGGACTATGTTCTCGTCCGGAGGCGAGATCGAAAGGACGTGCTGGTAACCAAGGCGATCCGCGATGCAGATGGTTCGACAGATCACCGCCTCATCATCTCCCAGATGAGGCTCCAACTGCAACCCCGACGAAGGCCCCAAGCTAAGAGGCCGCCATGTAAGTTAAATACTCTTTTAATTAAATTTGCCTGCTCACTGTTTTGATTTCAGCAACCAAATAACCGAGAAACTGGAGGACCTGCATGCTCCAGATGATAACGCTACCGTGGAGACACGATGGTGTCAGTTGCGAAATGTCATCCAGTCCACCGCCCTCGATGTACTCGGATGCGCACACCGTCGAAAACAGGACTGGTTTGACGACAATGACGCCGACATCAGCAACTTACTCGCGGAGAAGAATTGACTACACAAAGCCTACATGGACCTTCGGACTGACGCCACCAAAGCAGCATTTTCAATTGCCGGTGCCTTGTACAACAACGGCTGTGGGAGATGCAGGATTCCTGGATGATCCGAAAGGTTGAGGAAATCCAGGGGTATGCGGATTGCAATGAAACGAAAAACTTTTTCAAAGCCATCAAGGCCATCTACGGCCCATGTATCAAGGGGACCGCACCGGTGCTCAACTCTGACGGCAGAACACTGCTGACAGAGAAATCGCAAATTCTGAAGCGCTGGGCCGAGCACTTCAGAAATGTCCTTAATTGCTCATCAGCCATCTCCGATGCTGCCATTGACCGGCTTCCTCAAGTGGACACGAAAAATGACCTGGATCTGCCGCCTTCCCTACCAGAAACCATCCGGGCCTTGCAGCAGATTTCCAGCGGTAAAGCACCAGGATCCGACGCAATTCCACAGGACGTCTACAAGCACGGTGGGCCCCAGCTGATTGAAGAACTCACAACACTCTTCCAGGAGATGTGGCGCCAAAACACGTTCCTCAGGATTTCAAAGACGCGACAATTGTCCACCTCTACAAACGGAAGGGGAACCGACAACTCTGTGATAATCACAGAGGCAACTCGTTGCTCAACATCAACTAGAAGATCTTTGCCCGTATCCTTCTCAATCGTCTGAACCGTCACCTAGAGCAGGGCCTGCTACCGGAAAGTCAATGTGGCTTCCGCCGACACCGCGGAACAACCGATATGGTCTTTACCACCTGCCAGCTACAAGAGAAGTGCCAGGATATGCGAGCTCACCTATACACTACCTTCGTGGATCTAACGAAAGCCTTTGACACGATTAATCGTGACGGACTGTGGAAAGTCATGCAGAAATTCGGCTGTCCTGAGCGGTTCATGCACAATGGTGCGTCAGCTTCATGAGGGGATGACGGCGCGTGTCATGGACAACGGGATGGTATCCGAAGCATTCTCAGTCACCAACGGAGTGAAGCAGGGCTGTCTATTGGCTTCCGCCCTGTTCCGTCTCATGTTCTCGGCTACGCTGATGGACGCCTAATGTGATGAGCACCCTGGGATCAGCATTGCCTACAGAACTGTCGGGCACCTTCTCAACAGTTGGTTTATGCAGGCTTCAATGCACGTGTCTACGACTACAGTTCATGACTTGCTCTTTGTGGACAACTGCGCCCTTAACACCGTGGCGGAGGAGGACATGCAAAGGAGCATGAATCTCTTCGCCGCAGGCTGCGCCAATTTTGGATTATTAAATCAGTGCAGCCAAAAACAGTTGTCACGCCCCAGCCGCCACCCAGCGCAGAAAACAATGCTCCCCGAATCAATTTCAACGGTGCTCAACTCAAAAAAAGGAAACCTTCGCTTATCTAGGAAGCACGCTGTAACGCAAAACGAGAATAGATGATGAGGTTGCCCAACGGATCTCAAAAGCTAGTCAGGTCTTCGGCTGGCTGCAGGCCTCCGTGTGGAATCGCCACGGTATTCACCTTAACATCAAACTGAAGATGTACCAGGCCGTCGTCTTGATGACACTTCTTTACGGAGCGGAAACCTAGACCGTCTACTCAAACCAAGCCAGGAAGCTGAATCACTTTCATCTCAGCTGCCTCCGCAGAATACTGAAGCTGAGATGGCAAGACAGGATCCCGGACACGGAAGTCCAGAAGCAGACCGGAATCCTCAGCATCCACGCCATGCTGAGGCAAGTGCAACTGCGATGGAGCGGCCACCTGGTAAGAATGGACGACGAGCGACTACCCAAATGACTTTTCTACGATGATGTCGCTACGGGTTCTCGCCGGCAGGGAGGTCAAACGACGCTACAAGGACACTTTGAAGAAATCGCTGAAGCAACTGCAGATCAACCCGGCGACCTGGTTAGTTGGTTGTTTGTTTTGGTTGGTTGCGTGCCCGTCAGCTGGGGTGGTGGCATCCGGTCTGTCAATAACTTAACGATTTTTCCAGGAAAAAGAGTATGTGACCTTCTTCATGAAAGGTGATGATTGAAACTGAGACGATCAACTGTGGGCAAATAAAATGCTGCACATTTTGTTTATTCACCTAGCCCATTCCGACACGTGTTTTTTTGATATTCAAAACATTTAGAAATAAATGTACCAATCAAAATGTTTACAAATTTGAGTGTTGGGGCCGATTTGTGCGTGATTAGCAATCTTTACTGTGATAGTTCATGTACCGTGTATATGTGGTGTGCCCTCCAGCACAAAGATCTTTATCGGCAGCAGCTCGGCTTATGTGCGGAAGGAATAAGATCGGCTAAGACTCCAACCACAACAAGTGAGGGTAACAAGCCTACTGAACCCACGTTTATTTTTTGAAGGAAAGCAGTCTTTTGGGAACTTCAAAAATGTACACTTAGTGAATTCTCGACGATTTCCACCATATGCCCCACGGTATGGAGGGCGCACAGGAGACGACTTGCGAAGCATCTACCTTGGCAGTTCGACCGTTGATTTCGACGAGGTCCACCGTATGCTCCACATCAGGTGGTACAGGGACGGTGACTTGCGCGTGAAGTAGTTTTAAGTGATAGTAGCCTTGCGCTGCAGCTACCGCACTCTCTCCTCCTCCCCCACCTGAGCCCGGTGTCAAAACAGAGTCAAGAAGACCGGAGATGGGAGATGAAGCAGGTAGCTGGCGCGGCCTAAGCCGCCCCTGGGCGTGCCACCACACCTGGCTCGGATCCCACGGAGTGGGAGTGCCATAAAGGCCACATTAAGAAGGAGCCATTGCAACCTGACTCTCAGTCCGCTCAGCCACTCCACACAAAACACACATTTGGCTGACCACGTGGTCCGAGTTATCCCGTCGGTTGGCAACCTTCCAAGCCACGGCTTTTAGCGAACCGTTATAGTTTCAAGCACGTCAGATTGTTTATAGTGAGGAAAATACGCTGAGCTCTCGACCTCACTCTCTTCCCCACCCCCACAATCAGACCACTGTCCGAGCCGGTCAGTTGTCTGATGCGGAAGCTAAGCGCAGCTGCTGGTGACCTCGTCTACGTGTACTACGTACACGACCTGGCCCCCAAACACAAGCACCAGGATTTCACACAACACGGGTTTGAATGGCTTACATCTCACATGTGTGAGATAGCCAGAGGTCACGTTAAGAAGGAGCCATCGCAGCCTGACTCTCAGACCACCAGTCAGCCACTCGCCACAACACGCATTGGACTAACTGCGAGGTCTGAGTGTAATTGTCAATTGGCAACCTTCCAACTGCGGCCGTTAACGTTACCGTACTCTCTTCTCCTCCCCCACCTGAGCCCGGTCTCATGACACAGTCAAGAAGACCGGAGATGGGAGAGGGTGCAGGTGGCTGGTGCGGCCGGAGCCACCCCTGGGCGTACCACCACACCTGGCTCGGATCCCATAGAGTGGGAGTGCCATAAAGACCACATTAAGAAGGAGCCATTGCAGCCTGACTCTCAGTCCGCCAGTCAGCCACTCCACACAAAACACACATTGGGCTGACCACGCGGTCCGAGTTATCCCGTCAGTTGGCAACCTTCCAAGCCACGGCTTTTAGCGCACGGTGATAGTTTCAAGCGCGTCAGATTGTTTATAGTGAGGAACATGCGCTGAGCTGTCGACCTCACTCTCTCCCCAACCCCCGCCATCAGACACTGTCCGAGCCGGTCAGTTGCCTGATGTGGGAGTGGCCGCATTGGCTGACGGATCGGCGTACCCATCTTTGCGCGCCACAGCATGACCTGGGCCCCATAATGCACACACCAGGATTCACTAACTCAGGGGATATAAAGTAGCCATCGCCGCCTGACTCCCAGTCCACTGGTCAGCCACTCGACACACACAGCACATACACTGAGCCGACGGCGTGGTCTGGTGGAAGCGTCAGATTGGCAGACTTCCAAGCCGCGGTTTCTAGGAAATCGTGATATACTCTGGTAAATGGTGATTGTGAGGGTGTTGTCGATGTATTGTTGTAGGTAGTGTGCGCTGATGTAGCTTAGCATCCGGTGGTTTACCGCAGGTTGTCGTGGAGGCGCATGAGTCCTAATAGGCCCATGCGGTGTGTGAATGTGCGGGAGCAGTGAGGGCAGTGAAGGCGGGCGCATCGACTGTATGTCGGAGCCCCAGGCACTAGTTCACCAGCCTCCGTGCGATGGATTCGCAGGTGACCGACCAGGCCGATGCGTGAGTTGAAGTTGCGGGCGCAGTGTGGGCAGGAGAAATCGATAGAGGCTGGGGGATCTCATTCATGGTAGTGGGGGTGGCAGGGGCGCTAAGAATGGTAGGAGCGGAGGGTGTGCATGGTGTATCGGTGTTGGCGGCATTGTGGTGAATTCCGCTGTCATGGATGCGCATGTGACCGAAATGCCCATGCGATGTGTGAATGCGTGAGGACAGTGAGGGCAGTGGAGGCGACGATCTCTGCTGTGTAATGGTGCTCCGGGCACTGGCTCACCGGTCTCTGTACGATGTATTCGCAAGTGACCGACCAGGCCAATGCGTGAGGTGAATGTGCGATCGCATTGAGTACAGCTTAGGAGAGATTCCCCATCGCTGATGGTGGTGGTCATGGTATTGAAGGCGGTGGTGGTTGCGGTGGTGGGGGTAACAGGCGATGAGTAGATGGATGTGGTCTCTATGATGGTGGGAGTATTGGAATTGATGCCAGGAGTGAGGGTGGGAGAGTCAGATGGAGGGTTGGCAGAATTCGACGTAGAAATTGGAATTGTCGGATTGTTAGTGCATTGTGTCCGAAGATGTCCAACCAGGCCGATTCTCGCGCGGAAGATGCGTTGACAGCGCGGGCAGGTTGGCAGGGCCTGGGAATTGGCAGTGCTGGTCCGGGGCGCTGGTGACTTTCGTGCCGCTCTTTTGGCCTTGGCGGCGGCGATCCGGTTGGCCTCATAGATTGCTGCAGTTGCTTCAGCGATTTATTCAAAGTGTCCTTGTAGCGTCATTTTTGACCTCCCTGCCGGCGAGAACCCGTAGCGACATCTCCGTAGAAAAGTCGTTTGGGTAGTCGCTCGTCGTCCATTCTTACCAGGTGGCCGCTCCATCGCAGTTGCACTTGCCTCAGCATGGCATGGATGCTGAGAATTCCGGTCCACTCCAGGACTTCCGTGTCCGGGATCCTGTCTTGCCATCTCAGCTTCAGTATTCTGCGGAGGCAGCTGAGATGAAAGTGATTCAGCTTCTTGGCTTGGTTCGAGTAGGTGGTCCAGTTTTCCGCTCCGTAAATGAGTGTCGTCAAGACGACGGCCTTGTACATCTTCAGTTTGGTGTTCAGGTGAATACCGTGGCAATTCCACATGAAGGCCTGCAGCCGGCCGAAGGCCTGACTAGCTTTGGAGATCCGTTGGGCAATTTTGTCATTGATTCTCGTGTTGCGCGACATCGGGCTTCCTAGATAATCCAAGGGTTACACGTTTTTGAGTTGAGCACCGTTGACATTGATTCAAGAAGCATTGTATTCCGCGCTGGGTGGCAGCTGGTGCATGCCAACCGTTTTTGCTGTACTGACTGTTAATCCAAAATCGGCGCAGCCTTCGGCGAAGAGGTCCATGCTCCTTTGCATGTCCTCCTCCGTCACGTTGTCCGCGAAGAGCAAATCATGGACTGTAGTCGTAGACACGCGCGTTGGAGCCTGCATACGCCGACTGTTGAGAAGGTGCCCGTCAGTTCTGTAGGCGATGCGGATACCAGGCTGCTCATCACGGTAGGCGTCCATCAGTATAGCCGGGAACATGAGACTGAAGAGGGTGGGGGCCAGTACACAACCCTGCTTCACTCCGTTGGTCACTGCGAATGCTACGGATACCGTCCCATGGTCAGTTACGCGCGCCGTCATCACGTGATGAAGCTGACGAACCATGTGCGTGAACCGCTAAGGACAGCCAAATTTCTGCATGACTTTCCACAGTCCGTCACGATTAATCGTGTCAAAGGCCTTCGTTAGATCCACGAAGGTAGTGTATAGGTGAGCTCGCATATCCTGGCACTTCTCTTGTAGCTGGCAGGTGGCAAAGACCATATCGGTTGTTCCGCGGTGTCGGCGGAAGCCACATTGACTTTCCGGTAGCAGGCCCTGCTCTAGGTGACCGTTCAGACGATTGAGAAGGATACGGGCGAAGATCTTCCCGGCGATGGTGAGAAAAGAGATGCCTCTGTGATTATCGCAGAGTTGCCGGTTCCTATTCCGTTTGTAGAGGTGGACAATGGTCGCGTCTTTGAAATCCGGAGGAACTTGTCCTTGGCACTACATCTCCTGGAAGAGTGTTGTGAGTTCTACCATCAGCTGGGGCCCACCGTGCTTGTAGACGTCCTGTGGAATTGCGTCGGATCCCGGTGCTTTACCGCTGGAAATCTGCTGCAAGGCCCGGATGGTTTCTGGTAGGGAAGGCGGCAGATCCAGGTCATTGTTCGTGTCCACTTGAGGGAGCCGGTCAATGGCAGCATCAGAGATGGCTGATGAGCAATTAAGGACATTTCTGAAGTGCTCGGCCCAGCGCTTCAGAATTTGCGATTTCTCTGTCAGCAGTGTTGTGCTGTACAAGCGTTGCTGTACAAGGCGCCGGCATCTGAAGAAGGCTGCTTTGGTGGCGTCAGTTCGGAGATCCATGTAGGCTTTGTGTAGTCAATTCTTCTCCGCGAGTACGTTGCTGATATCAGCGTCATTGTCGTCAAACCAGTCCTCGTGTCGACGGCGTGCGCGTCCGAGGACATCGAGGACGGTGGACTGGATGACATTTCGCAACTGACACCATCGTGTTTCCACGGTAGCGTTATCATCTGGAGCATGCAGGTCCTCCAGTTTCCCGGTTATTTGGTTGCTAAAATCAAAACAGTGAGCAGGCAAATTTAATAAAAGAGTATTTAACTTACATGGTGGCCTCTTACCTTGGGGCCTTCGTCGGGTTGCAGTCGGAGCCTCATCTGGGAGATGACGAGGCGGTGATCTGTCCAACCATCGGCATCGCGGATTGCCTTGGTTACCAACACGTCCTGTCGATCTCGCCTCCGGACGAGAACAAAGTTCAGTTCAGTTCAGTTCAGTTTTATTAAGGGAAATATAGGCGAAGCCTTTGAGCTCCCCTATTGATGTCAGTGACACTGTAAATTAAAAAAAGGCTGACATATAATGGACGCTGGACAAAGGGTTATCTCCCCGGACACACTGCAGGGCATCGGACAAACAATTATAAAATAATGTTACTCAAAAAAATAGGGAGTAGTATGTTATATGACGCTAAAAATTGTGGATGGGAATATGTTTCAGGAAATGTGTTAGGTTCGGATGTCGTGGTGGTACTTATGGCTGTACTGGTCAAACTTCCGCTTAAAAAGTGTCAACGGATGGGGACATGATTATGTCGGCCGGCAAGAGCATTCAGGACTTAATCACTCTGTTGGAGAAGAAGAACCTTCTTGTGTCGAGTCTTGCACCTGTCACTCGTAGTTTAATGGGATGCCCTCGCAAAAGAAGTGGTAGTGGCCAGCTCAAAAAGTCGCCAGATGCAAGGCAACAATCCTGAAGCCGCAGAATTCGAAAGGCTTGTATTAAGCCGCCGCGTAGCTGTCTATAGTCCAGAGGAAACAGATCAAGATTAGACAATCGTGTCTCGTAAGGCAGGCAGCTTTGACCTTGAACAAGCTTGGTTGCACGTCTTTGGACCTTCTCAAGGGTGTTGTGGTCTTTGACAGACCACGGTCTCCAGGCTTGTGTGGCAAATGCCAATTGTAGTCGCACGAACATCCCGAAGACCTTATTAAAGCACTCTTTGTCGAAATTTGCAAACGCTCGCTTAATTAGATACAAGCCTGACATGGCAGATTTTGCTACTTTTGAGCAATGGAACGATGGCTTCAGTGTGGGCGTGATCCATACTCCTAGATCTTTCTGAGCCTCTACCTCTGGTAGCGGTGTGTCGTCCAGATAGTAAATTCTCTGGTGCCCTGAGCTGGTTCTGCCAAATCGCAGAATATTGCACTTGGTAGCATTGAATGGGAGGAGCCAGTTGTGCGACCATTCCTCGAGTCGATGCAAGTTTGCCTGTAGATTTTCTTCATCATCTGCGTTGTGGATGACCTTCCAAAGCTTTATATCGTCAGCAAACATGGCGGTGTCACAGTCCAAGCCACTTACGCAATCATCAATGTATATAAGGAAGAGGATAGGGCCCAGGACGGAGCCCTGAGGAACCCCACTCTCAACCGCCACCTCCGCCGATTGTTGATCGCCAAGACGGACAATCTGAGATCGCCCAATCAAGAAGTTTTTCGATCCACTTCAAAAAGCTTGCCCCCTTACCCCCAATACGGTTGAGTTTGTATAGGAGACGTTGGTGAGGCACGCTATCAAAGGCCTTCTTGAAGTCTATGTACACTGCGTGCACTACATTTCCTTCATTGACCGCTCGGGTCCATCGTTCCAGACAGTAGAGCAAATTAGTTAAACAGGACCTTCCTCTGCGGAATCCGTGCTGCGCTTCAGAGAGAAGATGATGCCGCTCCAGAAACTGCATCAGTTCACGTTTGATGATTCGCTCCATAATCTTGCAACATATGGAGGTGAGACTTACCGGCCTGTAGTTATTTGCGGAAGCACGGCTGCCACTTTTGTGTATTGGGGAAATCCACGCGGTCTTCCAATCGGGTGGCAATTTGCCTGCAGCGAGGGAGGCTTGGAAGAGTAGACACAAGGGTTCTGCCAACTCTACGGCCAACTCCTTCAACAACTTTGCCGGTATTACATCAGGACCTGGCGATTTGGTTTCGTCCAGCTTCAGTAGTTCCTGCAGAACAATAGGTTCTGTTATGACCACTGAGTCAATTGTCGGGACCTCTTCCGCACTATAGTTATCAGCGGTTAGATTGGCTGCTCTCGTAAAAACCGACTGAAAGAACTCAGATAGATGCTCAGCCTTTTCCTCGTCCTTGCAAAGTTCGACGCCTTCATCCGTTTTTAACAAAGGGATGGGGTCTTTATTTCGAGTGCACTGCCTAATGTAGTTGTAGAAGAGCTTCGGGTTTTCTGCTGCATGGTTTATCAAGTTACTCTCAAAACTTTGGCGGGTTTTATAAACCAGGCCTTTTAACCCTGTTCCTCTGCGTCTTGTACTTCGTCAGCGATTCGGCGGTCTTTTCCTGAGGATAAGTTTGCCATAGCTTTCGCTTGCGGTTTACTTCACTCTTCAGTGTGTTCGTTAGCCACTGGGGCCTGTTGGTGACCTTTTTTTCAAATTAGGACAGTAGTTGGTGATAAGTCCCTTGTAATACGGCCTTAAATTGCAAACCAATCCTCGAGAATACACCCGGTGAATGTTTCATTCCAATCTAAATGGCGCACATCAATTTTTCATTTGGGTAAAAGTCTCCACGCCATAGGTTGCGTTTGACTGTGATGCTTCGATCGGGGACAGAGAAGAGTGAATATTCCCATTGTAGGACTACGTGATCACTTTTGCCCAGCGGGGATAGACAGTTCACAACCTCTACGCTGTCAGGCGCCTTTGTCAATACAAGGTCCAAAACAATTAGCTTGTTGCCCCTCGCGTATTCTGGTCGGAGACAGGACGTGTTGAGTTAGGAAGCGTTTGTGTATAGCTTCTAGGAGGCGGCGATCGAAGTTTAATTCCGAGCCTGGTGCCGAGCTCAGATTCCAATCGATATTTGGAGCGTTAAAGTCGCCCATAATCATTACTTCGGATCGACTAGAAACGATTCTAAATCATCTATCAGTCTACTGTCTGACTGCGGATCGTTTCTTGGTGGTCGGTAGACCGTTAGGATCTCGTGCTTGAGACCCCGGCGTTCTGATGGTGAGCCAGATGGCTTCAGTTTCGCACGCGAGCTTTTTCCTTTTTTTCTGACGCGAGCAGGCCATATCTCGACATAAGTCAGCACCCCCAACATGTCGTCCTGTTCTATCCTTTTCTGAATAACTGAAAACCTGGAATGGCAACTTCACGATCGTCCACCTTCGCGGTCAGCCACGTTTCAGTTATGGAGATGATATCTGGTGAAGTTTGGCACACGTATGTCCAAGCTCGTCTAATTTAGGGAGTAGGCTTTTGGGCATTGGTATATAAACATTTTTAGTTTATTTGTGTGTTTAAGCCGGCTATGTCGCTGCCTTCTTTAATTGAGGCAGCTGGATCGACATTCGCACAGGATGAGTCCATATTCAAGAGACTTTGCATATTTCCGCAGTAGAACTGGATTTTTGTGTAGATTGTTGCATTGATTAGTTGCTCAACCGTGAGACTTTTTTCAGAATGATGGGCGTCCTCCACAGAAGGGGTTTTTGTATTCGAACAATCACTCCGTTTCTTATTACAAGTCCCTTCTCTCCCTGTTCTTTCAAGTTCTCCAATTCCGCTTTTAGCGCCCTCCATTTCATTCTCTTTGTACGGAGTAGTCCTGATGAAAAAAATACCTCTGTGACCGGGGACTCCCCTGCTGTTCGCTCGATTAGAAGGTCTCTCTGAAGTTTGTTTTCCAAGATTACCTTTAAAAGGCCTTGATTTATTTCTTAGAAGGTTTGTGTTATCTTTACTATTTAGTCGGAAAAAGTTTAAAAACCCTAATTGTTTCATCCTCTCTTATTATTTCACTCAAACAGTCTTTGCAAGGCCATGATATCATCATTTATTCTACACCTGGGGATTTCGTTGGTTGATTCACGAATCCCATGGACGATTATGCACTGTGACCCTGTCCACAGCACCTCTATCCAGGGGGTTCTGTTGAATACTTTGTCTGGCTGATGTTGGGGCTTCCCCAATACTGGCTTCAAACGTCTTTTGCTTTTGGGAGGTATTACCACTGTGGGTCCACTTTGTGTCCTCCATTCGGTGGACAACAGCTCCTCTATATTTGCCTCTGATGAAGCGCGCGTGGCCTGGAGACTATTTTCGTTAATCATTATCTGTCGTGTTTCGTTTAGTTCGTTCATTGTTATATTTTTGATCAATTTCATTTTTGTACCTTCGATTGCTTTTTCTGGTGAGTTTGAAATCATCCCCTTCGGATTTTTTTGGTACCCGTCCCTGTGGTCTTACCTTTCGCCTTTTTTTCTTATTCTTCAGTGTTACTGGAGGCTCTGCGTCACTACTCTTGACTGTTATCTTAGATACCACGTTTTTTTATATTTGGGGATTTGTTGTGTAGGTTGCATCGTGCTCTACTCCGTGTTATCCCTATGCGTTGATTCTGGCAATCGATCCTCTGAAACGAGGGTCTGCTGTATAAAAATTTCTTCATAATCCTGATTTCTTCCTCCAGTTGATTTAACTTGAGGCTAGCGTTTGACAACCGCCACAATAGTTTTCCTGGTACTTTGGCTGTAACCAATTTATAAGGCTTTTAGAGCGCCTCTCCGAGCGTGCCGCGATGGTGCAGTCGGGTAGGCGTTGGTCTTGTAGGAGTGGGGTCGCCGGTTCGATCCCGCCCCCGCGCAGCATTTTGCACTTCAATTTCAGCCTTCACCATTTTGCACACAGATAATATATCCACAAGAAAAAAACGTTAGATATGAATTTTCGTCCTATGTTCGAGGGAAAAGCCTGTTACGTCGTTCTCCTATTAGATAATGACTTTAAAGGCTGGATATTTTCGTCCTAATACAGTAGTAGATGAATTCGGAAGAGATATCTTTATCAAGTATGTTCGAAATATGATGCATTCAACGAATAATTTTAGTAGAGTAACTCAGCCTTTGAAGAAGTTGCTTGTCTCGGTTCTCAAACAGTCGACACGAGGGTGATCACCCTCGAGCCGACTCGATCCCTAGTAGCAAGCAATATCTACTAGATGTCTATTAGATATCTATTAATCGAGATATGTATATCTATTGTATATCTATTTTGGCCGCTTTATATATATCTATTAGATATCGATTTATCGAGATATTCGTCAACCGGTGAAAATGGTACCTACGCCTTCCGGTTGGTCCCCTTTACCAACCTACTACGCTTATAATGCCCCTTGCAACTGTATTTTTAAGTATAAGACTTGTTGAAGACAATCTTTACAGAATAATTTATTTATAAAGTCAAAGGAATGTGTACAAAGGTGTGTGGTTTCTTTTTCCTCCGTCGTCATTGTTTTGAAGGAGGTAGGTTAACCGACGATGGTCCAGCATTGTTGTCTGCAAGCAAAGAGTATTTTTTTAAAAATTGTATATTGATTTACCGTCTGCTGGATGTCCAATTTGTTTTTGCAGCCTCTGGCAATGGCTATCAAGTGATCGTTTAAGTCACCTGGCAATGGCAGACTCAAAATCGGATAATTTACACAAGCAGCTTGCATTCCAGGCTGCAAACCCCTCTATATAGTGACAGTGAGACGGTTTTTGATGGACTTACCCAGTATAACGTTATATATTTTTGATTTTGACAAACTGTCTTTAACCTTACGTCCTTTAAAATTTACGTGTAGGCTAATTTCATCGTCAAAGATAGCAAAAATATTCTCTTCACAAAATCGTCGATTGTTTGCCCGCCGAGGCATGTAAGATAGGATGTCTAACGTAATATTTATAGAATAAATAGACAGCTTACCAACTGTGAACGAAATTCTTGATTCATTAGCTGGTTATACAGCTATCGGAATTCAGTTGCTGAATGCAACTGATATGGTATAGGATTTTTGGGCAGCTGGGGAGCTGCCGGGCCTGATGTGCAAGGCTGCTGCCGATGCAGTGCCTCCAAATGCCGAAGAAAGCCAGCGTTTTTCGTTGGGCCTCTACAACAAAATCAACTTTAGCTGATATGTCAGCTATCTGTTGGCACATAAGTAACATGGCCCTCTGTAGATTTTGTGAATTCGATTCTTCTACAGTAATTAAATGGAAAACTATGTTACCTGCATTGTGCTGCGCTTCGCCCGCTTGAATAGTTTCAAAAGAATCATTTAGATCGTCTTGTGGTTCCTGAGGAGAAAAAAGTTATTTTAAAGTTACTTACGGGCGATAAAATGGGTTCACTTCCCAGAAGGTAAATAGCCCTCATCAATCGCCGAGCGGCATTGGCGCTGGGAAAACCTTCTTGAGGGCAGGTCACTCATGATAAGATCTACAAACGCACAGGAAAAAGGGGAAATTAAATAAGTTAGCAGACGAAGGATCATCCTATTACTAGGACCACTTCTTCCCTGCAATGCTGGAAACCACTCACTATATGGACTGTGCGTTTGTAGGGTTCGCAAGCATTGTTCGCAAAAGCGAAAGGATAGTAAGTGGCATCCTAAAAACTGTTGATGACCTCAATTAATATGTAATACTGTTCATTAGTTAGGCATAGGAACTAACTGAAAGTAGATGGCAAAGGAGCACATCTAACAGTGTTGTCAAGGTCTGCTTTATATACGCTCATAAGTAAGGACTTCTTTGGATAGTCGAAGTAATCTGATAAGTTAATACATTCACTAAATACCAAGTGTACACATCCCTCTTGATCAACAAGTATGTTTTTCACGCATACTATTTTATTACCGAAGCCACTGCATCTGTTAGCTACTGAGATGTACACGCGAAAACGTTCTGTCAGTATGCATTCATACTGCTGACTGAGTTCGTATCCAGCCCCTAAGAGTGTTCTAGGGTCAGCAGGCAGTTCGGGTATAGTGGGCTTAAGTATCCCCAAAATTTCACGTATGCGTGCATGTGAAATGTTGTTTCGCAAAAGCCCATTTGCGTAACTTCTGAACCGTTAACTGATCCGATTCAAAGTTAATGTTCCTATGAGTTTCTTCTTCCTCCGATGCTCCTATATGATTATATTCCACTATACTTACTGCGGGCGACCTATTTCCTTCATTTTCCCTCGATAGAGAACAATTACGTCCTTATGTGATGCTTTTAGCTCCAGCTCTTCCACTCGAGTGGAAGACCATTAAGAGAAGACGTAGCTACGTCTTCTCTTAATGGTCTCCACAATTTCACGAAATTCCTCTTCCCCATACGTTCTAATTCGGCGTCTTCGTGTTCTGTCTGATTCCTGCATTAACATTGTTAACAATAGTAAAATAGCAATCAACAGATATAAATGAATAAAGGCAGGGTAGTGGAGGTGCAGTCAGATAACGTTTACCACGCCGTTCACGCAAATAGTGGCGCGTACGCGCGCAAAAGGTGTCGCAATGCGCTTAAAGAACGGCAACCAATGAAATGTCTGCTTACATAACTTGACTAACCAATGAGGTTTAAGAGACAGTTATCTCGATAAATAGCTATTCACGTACATCTACTCGATATCTATTGCTACTAGGGATGGAAGTCCGCGTTCT
Source organism: Schistocephalus solidus (assembly GCA_017591395.1). Classification (NCBI taxonomy): domain Eukaryota; kingdom Metazoa; phylum Platyhelminthes; class Cestoda; order Diphyllobothriidea; family Diphyllobothriidae; genus Schistocephalus; species Schistocephalus solidus. Next base: position 25,315 of record WEDG01012838.1, read on the forward strand.
GTGAAATCCGTTGAAAAGTTGTGAGGACGAAGTTATCGTTTAGTGGAACCCAGTTTCTGGTACCGGAAAGCTAATCGAGTGGACAGAAGGCCACAATTCTTGAAGAAAATAAATTCCTTAGAGGTCAGAAATTTGAACCTAAATTCGAAGCGCGCGCTCTTGTACTCACCAGCAGATGCCAGCGCCGCGAGCGAGGGTGCATCCACGTGGCCTTCTCCCGCGTCGGAAGGTGGAAGAAGGGGCTGGTCAGCAGGAGACGGTGTTCCGCACACGTGCGCAGAAGGAGGCCGTTATCGTTACAGCTACCGAGACCGTGGGGACCCAGCACTCCCTGCCAGGCAGCGTGGTACATCCCGACGCGGGCATTGAAGTCACCAAGGACAATTAACTTGTCCTCTTTCGGCACAGTCGCAAGCAAGGCGCACAGGTCCTCGTAGAATTTGTCCTTCGCCGCATCAGAGCTCGTCATTGGGGAGCGTAGTCGCTGATGATGGTGGCGAACTGGTCTCCCCGAAGAGGCAGGCGGAGGCTCATCAGGCGATCATTGATACCCTGCGGCAGGCAGGGCAGACGTCCAACAATGTCGTTCCGGATGGCAAAGGCAACACCATCGTCGCGTCGCTCAGCCTTTGGCCGGCCACTCCAGAAGAAGGTGTAGCCGGCAGCCACCTCCTCCAGCTGACTCTGCTCAGAGAATCGGGTCTCGCTGAGAGCAGCAATGTCCACCTTGTAGCGCGCCTGTTCCCGAGCGACTAGCGCCATCCTTCGTTCCAGCCGGTTGCTCCTAGGATTGTCTAAAATGGAACGAACCTTTCAGGCTGCTAGTGTGAGTGGACTCACCCGAGCAGCCTGGAGAGTATGGCGAGGGGAATGGGGACGGGGGTATTGTTGTTTGTTTGAGTTTTACGACCGCGTAATTTGCGATCTGCGAGCCGCGGCCAGCTGCAGAAGCCGTGATACCCAGCATTTGTTTAGAGCACCTTTTCTAGCCCCTTCCTCCGCGAGGTGGCAAGCAGTGCTGTCCCTAAATAGGGCTGCTCGGACATCCCAGACGGCTACCGAACTCCACTATGGGTCACGGATTTGTTTTAGTGGGACAACGACCCGAGTTAATCTGAGCCGCCTACGGGGTTGCTGTCGCCCCCACCGTAGGACGTTTTGAGAGGGGGGAGGTGGGAAGTTCAGGAGTCAGACATACCGGGTGTGAAGGCACACACAACACGGAGACCCTCACCTGGTTTTAGCCCGCCGGTCGTGACGGTTGCGCGGGGTGTGGCCGCTGCGAAGAACCCAACTTCGAGGAGCCACAGGGGAGAGTTGGGTACCAGTTAGAGGCAGCCACAGGAGCATTCACCATCTGTACGAGACAAATGGAGCGACCAAATGCTATCTGTGTGGTGCTTCCCCTAAATAGTACCCCCTACATCCCGAAGCATCTACCACAGACACACACACACTCTCTCTCTCCCTAACTTAAATGGGTCCGGTGTCAAGAAGATCGGAGACGCGATCGGACGCAGTGGCTGATATGGTTGAACGGCTCGTCTAACCATGCTATACACGCCTGGGACTCGCGCAGTGGATCAGAAGTTCCCACAACAATGATTAGATCGGCTTGGATCCATTTGAGTGGGAGTGCCATAGAAGTCACATTAAGGAGCCATTGCAGTCCGACTCCGTCCTGAGGGGGAGGACCGACTTATCCCGTCTGTTGGCAGCCTTTCAAGCCACGGCTTTTAACGCTCCATGGTAAATTCAAGCGCGTCAGATTGTTTATGGTGCGGAATAGGAGCTGAGTGCAGTATAGACGCAGGCCCAGAATCGACCTCTCTCTCTCTCTCTTCCAGATTCCAGGCATCAGTTTCTAACAAGGAAGGCTGGGATGGCCACTTTTGGTTTATAAGTCGTTGCTAGTCGGTCTCGCCCGGTTTGCAGAACCTGAGTGCCGAACCGGCGTTCTTTGGTAATCGTGCATTATCAAGACTAACGCTCAACCGCTGAGCCACGAACCGGCTCTCCTGACTGGTGCTATCGGTGATAGTAGCTTATATTGCAAGTGCGATTGTTGGAAGGGTGCATAAACGCGAGAGTTCTGCAGTGGTCAACAACACGTTGGTCTCCCAAATCACAAGGGAAGGTGGATTTAAGTTTGATAACCTTTTTACTGCGACAAAAAGAGCATACAGGAAGCTCTGCAAGCAGTTTCCGTGAGCTGTCTCTTCAGGCAGGCGTCAGTGTCCAACGCTGAGTCTTAGGCCCATGGTGTGCGTGCTCCGTCTCCCTAAGCAGCCCATTTGCGAAAGGTGCACGTTGATTGGCTGGTGCCAAACTCGCCGGCGTCTCCAAAACCAATTTGGACCAAGAGCGCTAGGCAGACATAAAGACGATGGCCAGAGCTGACCACCACACGTTCACCGATAGGTGTATGCGACACGCTCATCCCACTGTGCTCAGCCTAGACCACTCGCATACGGTGGCTTAGTGACCGACAAAGAAAACATAATTCAAGTCTAGTGGTCCTAATGAATAATAGTGTTAAGCAGCGACCGAATAAAACGAAAGCAAGAAGGAAGAAGTAGAAGCAAAAATAAAGGAGAAGAGGATGATTATGCGCTGATGATGATGATGAGGAGGAAGAAAAAGAAGAGGGAAAAGCGAGTTCGTTGATCTTACTCGTAGTTGTACTGACGTTTAGTAGCCTTCCTCGTTTTTAATCATCAAATAGCGAGTTTGCCATTCCTGCTGGCCCTCGATGTGCTCCAGCCTCGTCACCTTTTTTCCCACTATGGCCGTACGCGACGCACAAACGCTGACCTGCTTGTTCGCTGAGGATTAACTTTGGCCTCTCCATGACCGACAGCTGAGGAAGTGGCACAACATCTGTACTCTACACGGCCGTCGAAGTCGCCGCGAAATCGATGGTCTGTTGGTCACCCCTCCATACCCAGCTGGACTGATCAGTTGTCGCTGCTGCTTTTACGAATTGAGTTCGGCTTTCCTAAAACGCGATGGTGAGCAGGAGTTTTCGCCCGCCGCATGACCCCTGGCTGGCTCTTTCTCCCTTCTGTCAGGTTATCAGCTGCCGGACTAGCCAGGATTTTTATCCCTTTTGCCATCGGCCCGGTCCGCGGAGGATCGACCCCTGTAGGTGGGATTCAGATCTACGGCGCAGTTAGATGTGCCAGTTGAAATGTAACTTTTAAAACAGTCTCGCCATCTTATGCCTCTTTCGGCTTATGACGCTCACTCTCCCAAAGACGAAAAGTTCTTCTCCTGTTAAATGTGACCATACACCAGAGACAGTGTATCCTCGCAGTTGACTGCAAGCTGGTTTTCAGTGCAAATATTTGTCGCTGCATGTGTCTGTTTCCATCAACCCATCACCGTGTAATTTTGGTATTGGCCTACGGATTATTTCGTTGCCGACAGTGGGTCTTCATGCTGTTTTAGTGTCTGATTCCGCTTTATGGGCAACTCCTATCCCAAAGGACCCAGGATGCTTTGTTTTGGCTCCAAAAAGTTTCACAATAACGGAATAGTGAGTCATAAATTCGGCTTCTCACCACTCGTTCGCTCAAAGAATATGCTTTGCAGACACTTGCGTACAAAAGGACTGTGGGTTGTCATTGGCTGCGAAGAGGGAGTGCAGATATTCCACTTCCTCCTTTTATACCATCTTCATCGTCACCACTGTGTTTTGAACTCGCTGTGCAAGACTTCTGACAGGAAGTCGTTTGTGATGAATAGGTGGGTTACTATTGAGTTGGGGGATGTTCTAGCATTAATGAATCTAACGGTATGCCGTAGTTCTTATCTCCGCGTCCGCTCTCCTCGGCAAACTAGCTGGCTCAGCGGTTAGCCAGCTTTTCCAGTCGCTGACGAGGACGCCTCCGTTGCGAACTAAGGGTGCCAAACCAGGGACATAGTTCAGTCCACCACCATGGGATGTCTTCTGCCCTCGCATCGTCAGCACTACAGGACTGGTTCGATGAGAGCTAATGCCGCCATCAACAACCTGCTCGCTCGAGAGGGAACTCGGCTGCACAAAGCCTACGTCGACGGCTGCACTGACGCAAACAAAAACAGCCTTTTTGTCGAGGTCACCGCCTTTGCACAGTGGCAGTAAATACAGGACACCTGGATCACTCTCAAGGCCGAGGAGATCCACGGGTACGCGGACCGCAACGAATGGAAGAAC
>WEDG01012840.1:0-11027 GCA_017591395.1 Schistocephalus solidus
GGCTCAATGGTAGAGACGTTCGACTCAAATACCAAAGGTCGCGGGTTCGAATCCCAGGTGTTCCACACTTGGGATTGGGTATGACTGGCTGATGACGGCTAATAAGCCAGAAATGGCCATTCCAGTCTCCCTTGTCTTTGTCGGTTCTACATTATCAACATATGCTACACGTCGCAATGCGACTGCCTGTGAGTACTCTAGTCTGAATTCCAGGGCACAACGGAACATAAATGTTCCATAAGCAGATCGGTGAGCCACACACTATCATCATATTCCCGATCACAACCGACGAAGAAACGAGCCCGTGGCTCAATGGTAGAGCGTTCAACTCAAATACGAAAGGTCGCGGGTTCGAGTCCCAGGTATTCCACACTTGGGATTGGGTATGACTAGCTGATGACGGCTAATAAGCCAGAAATGGCCATTCCAGTCTCCCTTTTCTTTGTCGGTTCCACATTATCAATATATATATATATATATATATATATATATATATATATATATATATATATATATATATATATATTTCAATGAACATTTGTTCATCGGGGAAAGCTTAAGAAGCTATATGATTATATTTTCCAACGCTGGTTTCCCACGTTTGTCGTCTGATGCAAAAAGTAACGTTCAAAGCATTTCAAATATACGGATTGCAAAAATGTCAACATTTCTAAGTTACTCCTCCCAAATGCTGTAAAAGTGGGATGTTCTACCGTTTGGTTTGTCTGTTGACTCTTCTAGTTAGCTTTCAGGTTGGCGTACACAGTATCCAAATTCTATGTGTTTGATTATTAAAAGTTATATTCTTTAACCAGTGAGGCAGGTGTATTTTATCTTGCATGTTCCCAGCCAGAGATATTGATATGGACTGAAAGATTCTAAATGATCAAATCCATTTTCTTGGGTGACAAAACTGTATTAACTCAATCACAATATTATTAAAAAATTAGCAACTTTCAGAATTTCCTTTGAAATCGTTAACAATTTTCAGAAAAGATACCTACATGCGATTAATTTTGTGAGTGGCGCGGTTCTTAAAGCTCTTTCGATTATCATTAAGCAACTCTTTATATTCTCCACGAAAATAACCCAATAACCTGGGAATTTAAGTCGATCAATTGGGTTGACACGAATTTCGTCACTCAAACAAGTCACGCTTACAAAGGAAGCCTGCATACATCTCCACGAATCCTACCAACCTCTTATACATTTCGCACCTTCAATCAAACCAGTTAACAGGGGGTTTAATTTCCTATTTTAATTCAATTGTAAATACGCGTAGACTAGACGCTGAGTATAAATGTAACTGATCAATTCCCAGCAGGTCATTCCTATCACAATACCTGTTACAGACGCTTGTATCCCTTCGTCAATTTAAATATTATTTACGATTTTACAATACAAACAGGACGGAAGTAACGTGCTTTAAATAAACAACTTTAACTTAAATACAACACATTAGAATGAATTTGACTTCAAAAAGGTACTCCTGCTTTTCTCATTTGTCTTCAGATAACTGATTTTTCCCTGCGAAAGTCCAGAGAATAAACACTACACCTAGGTCATAAGTGATGGCAGTGCTTCATTTAAAGTATGCTCCTTTTCAAACCAAACGTAGCAGTATAACGCCAGTTAATGTAGCAAATGTAAATGGTCATATGTTCCTTTCACCTTTTATTTATACAATTGAGAGCGTTATTAACTGCCTAAAAAGTTATATAGACACTTAGGTGAAATAAGTTTTCACAACATTGTTATTATGATGTCGGACATAGCATTTTAGGGACACAAGGAATTTAAAAAGAAATAAAGAACATTTTTGTGATAGACAATATAAATTTTGGGGGTCTTTAGGCATAGCAGAATCCAAATTTATAAAAACCCCATTTACAGATGGAGCATGGGATCAGGAATGGTGTGACTCCACGCATAGGATAATAAAGAGTCTCTTTGGTAGCCTCAGCAGCAGGATACGTGAACCAATTAATGCAAAGTTTTTTTCATAAGGAAATGTCCACCTAGAAAGCAAGGAGAAATAAATTGCTGTTTACCTAACTGCTAATTCGAAATAAGGACATACTATTTCCTCCTAAAGTGTATCTGTGCATCCTGTTAACAGCGGTGGCTGACCGAAAATATCAATTAACGTTGTGCGGTCATGACTTTGGATTTTTGTACACAAACGTAACCATTTTTCGTTTTACATACTTGGCTAGAAATTCGGGTTTTGCAGCCTCCTAGGAGACCATGGACGTTTTTCACTGAATTCCCTTGAAGAGGAAAATGTTAAAATATTTAAAGATTTGGCAGATATGTCAGTCTGGTGTATTTCTTAAGTGCTGCATGTTGTCATCTCCAAAGTGATTAAGTAGTCGAGGAAAATTCATCTTATGAAACAATATTTTATAAAGTGTAACAGTTAGTACTTTTCTTTTATCAAGAACATATTTGAATAAACGATTAAGTACTTAAAAGTCTTTAAAGGCTTTTGTTGTACGTGAAATAGTCGCGTAGAAAAAGGATATGTGTCAGTGCCAAATACGAAGCCTTTCGATTGTTGACCAATTGTAGTTTTAAGATTAAGCAAGAACTCCTGTAATTTATTAGTTGCCCGCATGAATGTTCCTCTAGGATGCAGTAATTGAGGCAATTGCTAGATGGCACGTATGCTGCTTGTTATCCACTGACATTTCATAACTTATATCGGAGTATTTTTTGTAGATTGGTCAGCAGCCTGGCTTTCCGTCATAAGCCTCGTAAAATGCCTTTATTTTCTAAGGTTTAATTCATTTTCAGCACCGAATACAGGCAGGGGAGTAAATTGGACTTTTACAATAGACTTTGAGCCTATTTACCATGAGTTAAGCAATTCGCTGTTCAAATGGCTACCAACTCTGAACAGAATATGAACCTCATCTACTCTTAATGGTTGATTGGTTCCCTCCAACTGAGCGATCACGCCATAATTGCCCTCATTTGCGTGCACGGCTGCCACGTCTTTGAAGATTTCTTCAAATTTATCTTCCATGCTTTTTGTCTGTTAATGCATCAGATCCGATAAACAACTCCAAACTTTTAGAGACGTGGCAGTGCTTTATTACGTCGCAGTACCTGAAGGCTAATGGGTGCCTACTGTCTGTATGCGTCACCTTATCCGTGTCGTGTGATAATACGGCTGACATCTGAGAGGCCATGCATGTGCGTTGTGAGGTTGAGTACCAATTTTCCAAATTTTGATTCTTATAGGGCGTATGTTGGTCGATTAACTGAAGGGGTATATTATCCTAACTAATATGATTTTGTTTAAACTTCAATTTATCCAATCTAAAGGGCATAATTATGTCACATCCAAGAGCTATCATACTCGTTAATCGTGGTTAAGCAAATCCCTTCTCATATTTATGACATTTATTCAGGTACGAAAAGTAAAATCCATAAAAATACTTGTGTCTATTTTGACTTCAAATATATTAAGCCCTGCCTTAATTGAACCCCTACGTGTTTTACAATTATTTTAATTCGAGTTTCTACAAGAATTGATTTCACCAATTTTAAAATAGTAAGCTAACTGTTTACTGTTATCCGCACCGTAAAATATGGTACTTGCTTTATCTAACCGTCTTCGAGTTTCTGACCCTTCAGAGACTTTAAAAGACCGAGATAATATAAAGTAACAATTAAATGCTGCTCCGTCTTCTGCCTTCTACAAATTGCATATCTTATGAGGAAAGGTGTACTTATCCTTATTTAGCAAACATAGTCAGGATAATGTATGGAAAAATCAATCTAGGTTGCAGATGTTTGAATTAATAAAAAATGAAGATGGGTGTACCTGAGATGTCATAGAATGAAGCCAACGATAAAACCTTGTGGCATACGAGGCTATCCTGGATTTCTCGAATGTCAGCAAACGTGGATCAATTTACCTAACCAGCTTCTGCAACGTATGGAATCCACCTATTGTGATATTATTAGCTGATTGAGGAAGCAGGATTTCCTTAAAATTCAATGTAGCACCCACCAGATGACTACCAGGCACAATTAATTAGAAGATGATATTGGCAGATTTTAATAATTCCTTTGAAACATAAGTGAACATGTTGGCGAACATGGTGGGATTCGAACACATGCCAGATATTTTATAGATATTGCATCAATCGGCCCAGCCATGTGAGCTAGGATGCCCCATTGGTATTCATGAATGAAATCACACTTGGGTCATGTGGCACGCAAAGCCAAATACAACGATTGGAATCGAGTTTATTTGCTACATTATGCTGATAGCCCATGCAGGATTCGGAGAGCATTTTAATCAAGAACCAATCAGATGCATACCAGGCAAAATTATTTTGCATAATTTTTGACGAGATTTAAATAATACCTTCAAAAGATTTTTGAAGAGCTCAGTGGCCTCGGTAGAATTCCAACCAATGCCAGAAATTGGAATGCTTTGAGTGCAACCAACGCTATAGCCAAGTGAGCTACAAGGCCCCAATGGGCGCCGGAGTATCAATCACACATGGAACAAGTTACACGCCCAGCCAACTGAAAATTATGTAATCCACAAATTCTGATCAATTAAGCCAACTGCCCAAACAGAATTCACGAACTTATCAATATAGATCCCACCAGATGATAACCTGGCAGAAGTAATTTTTAGATGATTTTGACATAATTTAAAAATTTCTTTGGACCACTTGTTAAATAACGGCTGCTTTGGTAAGATTCAAACCAATGCCTATAAGGGGAAGCCTTTATTTCAGCCAAGGTCTAGTTTGGTGTGATAGGAGGGCTCATCGGGAGCCGTGAGTTTAATCACAATTGAGTCAAGTTACCCGCCCAGCCTTCTGCAACGTATGGAATCCACCAATTCTGAAACATGCCGCTGGCTGCCCAAGTATATTATAAAGTGTAACAGTTAGTCGTTTTCTTTTATCAAAAAAATATTTGAATACACGATTAAGTACTCATAAGTCTTAGAAGGCATGTGTTGTTCGCGAAATAGTCACGTTGAAATAGTACACGTGTAAGTGCCACATATGAAGGCTTTCGACAGTTGAACAATTTTATTTTTGCGATTTTGGAAGAACTCCTGTTATTTGTAATTTGCCCGCATGGATGTCCTCTAGGACACTATTATTGCAATAATTGCTACATGGCTTGTATGCGCATCGTTATCTGCTGACATCTTATTACTAATCTTAGAGTTTTGCATATAGATTTGTCGGCCACCTGGCTCATCGGCATATGCCTCGGAAAATGCCTTCATCTGCTTCGGTCACATTCAGGTTCAGCACGCAATACAGGCAGGGGAGGTAATTGGACTTTTACAATAGACTTTGAGCCTATTAACCATGAGTTTAAGCAATTCGCTGATCAGAAGACTACCAACTATGACGAGAACATGAACATCATCTACTCTAAATGGTTGATTGGTTGCCTCCAACAAGGCAACCACTCGATAATTGCACTCATTTGCGCGCACGGCTGCCACGTCTTTAAAGAATTCTTCAAGGTTTTCTAACACTTTTTGTTTGTCTGCAGAATGCATCAGATCCGATAAAAAACTCCAGACTTTTAGAGACGTGGCAGAAGTTTCTTACGCCGCAGTACCTGAAGGCTAAGGGTGCATTCTGTCTGCATGCGTCACGTTATCCTTGTGGTGCGATAATGCGACTGACAGCTGAGAGGCTATGCATGTTCCTTTTGAGATTGAGTACCAATTTTCCAAATTTCAATTTTTATGAGGGTATGTTGATCGCTTCACTGAGGTGTATATTATTCTGCCTCATAATGTTTTGTTTTAAAAATCAATTTATCTAATCTAAAGGGCATCAATTAGTGCAAAATCAAAGATCTATCATATTTTTGTATAGCGCCTTAGCATAACATTTCTCAAATATATGACATTTATTGAGGTACAATGAGTTTAAATCCTCAAAGATACTTTTGATTTTGTTACCGTTATTCCTTGTGAAAACTATTTTGACTCAGACTTTTTTAAGCCCTGTCTAAATTGTACACCCAAGTGTCTCCTTTACAACAACCCAGTGGAAAGGGGCCAAACCCTCATCGGTGACTCTGACTGCTTATCAATTTTCCATTAATGCTACATTTAATTGTCTTCTTAATGAAGACGTCCTAATCTGAAACATTGCTGCCGTCAGTCAACCTTGAATCTGATCTAAAAATGTTCAATGAACTATAGATTCACAAGAAATGCTAAGTTTACGAATCACATCGTTTTCCTCGGTCTCTCAATTGATTTTAAATGTTTCTTTTTATTTAAAAACACACCTTCTCTTTCGCATATTTTGGAAATCCAAATAAGCGTATATTTACGTTTTAAAAAGGTCTCCAATTCCCGAATATGTTTGAGTTTTTTTGCCGGGGCGTGTGTGTTCAGGGTTTCCTGTCTACAAGCTGTATGCTCTTTCGGATAAGGTTAATCATAGAAGCCCTTATTTCCATTCGTTTTTATTAGAGGTTGCAATAGATGTAGATAATATTGAATCTTGCATGAGAAAATAACTAAATGGATGTATGCAATGCTATCTGAATGGCTTGCCGTCTCGTACATAAGACTTAAATGCATCACTAAAGTTTTTTCTTGTGTATAAAACATATTTGCGCAAAAATGTTGAAGACTGAAATTGAAGAGAAAAATGCCGTCCAGGGTGGGATAAAGCCATTGACCCCAATCACCAGAAATATTTCATTTGGTGTCTAAGATACCACTACAGAGTATTGATGCAGAGCCTCCACCTGCACTGAAGAATGAAAAAAGGCTAAAGACGGAGCAGCATTTAATTGTTACTTTATATTATCTCGGTCTTTTAAAGTCTCTGAAGGGTCAGAAACAGGAAGACGGTTAGATAAAGCAAGTACCATATTTTACGGTGCGGATAACATAATGAATCACGCGGTTGTCACCGTTTACAGAGGGCACAAAAATGGAGAACCGCAAAGACTGTGGGTGTCAACGGGGTCATCAATATTTCGCAATGCTGGTTAAATTCATAAAGGGACAAAAAAAGCTGCGAGGGTTGTGTTTGGTTGCGTCTCGAGGGATCCGGTAGGGCCTCGTAGGCCACAAGGCTTTATCGTTGGCTTCACTATGGCCTTCCATTTTTCCTGTGCTTAAATATAACCGAGGTTACCTATAATTTTACTATTAGATCAAATTAATAAATGAAATCTGCCAAAACCATCAACGATGTAATTTTTACTGCTAGTCATCTGGTGGGTGTTAGATTACTTGCTTAGGAAATGCTACTTCGGCAGTAAGCTATCAGTATCTCATCTGGTGAATTTAATAACTTGCTCAAGGTATGTGGGTTACTTGACTGAAGTTTAAATAAATTTAAAGCTCCAAGTGGAGCCTCATAGGCCACTAGGCTTCTTCGGTGACTGAAATAATACGTTACTTATTCTGGCGTTTGTGCGAACCCCAAAAGAGGCTTTCGAGTGTTAACTGGTTTTTCCAAATGAATTATTAATACCTTTTAAAATCCTCTACAATAAACTTGTGCCTGGTAATCATCTGGAGCGTTCCAGATTACTTGCTTAGGATATCCTTTTCGGCAGTTAGCTTACTATTTTAAAATTGGTGGATTCAATTCTTGTAGAAACTCGAATTAAAATAATTGTAAAACACGTAGGGGTTCAATTAAGGCAGGGCTTAATATATTTGAAGTCAAAATAGACACAAGTATTTTTTCGAATTTTACTTTTCGTACCTGAATAAATGTCATAAATATGAGAAGGGATTTGCTCAACCACGATTAACGAGTATGATAGCTCTTTGGATGTGACATAATTTATGCCCTTTAGATTGGATAAATTGAAGTTTAAACAAAAATCATATTAGTTAGGATAATATACCCCTTCAGTTAATCGACCAACATACGCCCTATAAGAATCAAAATTTGGAAAATTGGTACTCAACCTCACAACGCACATGCATGGCCTCTCAGATGTCAGCCGTATTATCACACGACACGGATAAGGTGACGCATACAGACAGTAGGCACCCATTAGCCTTCAGGTACTGCGACGAAATAAAACACTGCCACGTCTCTAAAAGTTTGGAGTTGTTTATCGGATCTGATGCATTAACAGACAAAAAAAGCATGGTAGATAAATTTGAAGAAATCTTCAAAGACGTGGCAGCCGTGCACGCAAAATGAGGGCAATTATGGCGTGGTTGCTTAGTTGGAGGGAACCAATCAACCATTAAGAGTAGATGAGGTTCATATTCTGTTCAGAGTTGGTAGCCATTTGAACAGCGAATTGCTTTACTCATGGTAAATAGGCTCAAAGTCTATTGTAAAAGTCCAATTGCCTCCCCTGCCTGTATTCGGTGCTGAAAATGAATTAAACCTTAGAAAATAAAGGCATTTTACGAGGCTTATGACGGAAAGCCAGGCTGCTGACCAATCTACATATAATACTCCGATATAAGTAATGAAATGTCAGTGGATAACAAGCAGCATACGTGCCATCTAGCAATTGCCTCAATTACTGCATCCTAGAGGAACAATCAGGCGGGCAACTAATAAATTACAGGAGTTCTTGCTTAATCTTAAAACAATCGAAAGGCTTCGTATTTGGAACTGACACGTATACTTTTTCAACGCTAATATTTTACGTACAACAAAAGCCTTTAAAGTCTTATGAGTACTTAATCGTTTATTCAAATATGTTATTGATAAAAGAAAAGTACTAACTGTTACACTTTATAAAATATTGTTTCATAAGATGAATTTTCCTCGACTACTTAATTACTTTGGAGATGACAACATGCAGCACTTAAGAAATACACCAGACTGATATATCTGCCAAATCTCCAAATATTGTAACATTTTCCTTTTCAAGGCAATTCAGTGAAAAACGTCCACGGTCTCCTAGGAGGCTGCAAAACCCGAATTTCTAGCCAAGTATGTAAAACGAAAATGGTTACGTTTGCGTTCAAAAATCCAAAGTCATGACCACACAACGTCAATTGATATTTTCGGTCAGCCACCCCTGTTAACAGGATGTACAGATACACTTTAGGAGGAAATAGTATGTCCTTATTTCGAATTAGCAGTAAGGTAAACAGCACTTTATTTCTCCTTCCTTTCTAGGCGGACATTTTCTTATGATAAAAGCTTTGCATTAATTGGTTCACGTATCCTGCTGCTGTGGCTACCAAAGAGACTCTTTATTATCCTATGCGTGGAGTCACACCATTCCTGATCTCATGCTCCATCTGTAAATGGGGTTTTTATAAATTTGGATTCTGCTATGCCTCAAGACCCCAAAATTTATATTGTCTATCACGAAAAATGTTCTTTATTTCTTTTAAATTCCTTGTGTCCCTTAAAATACTTTGTCCGACATCAGTATAACAATGTTGTGAAATCTTATTTCACCTAAGTGTCTAAATAACTTTTAGGCAGTTAATAACGCTCTCAATTGTATTAAATAAAAGGTGACAGGAACATATGACCATTTACATTTGCTACATTAACTGGCGTTATACTGCGACGTTTGGTTTAAAAAGGAGCATACTTTAAATGAAGCACTGCCATCACTTATGACCTAGGTGTAGTGTATATTCTCTGGACTTTCGCAGGTAAAAATCAGTTATCTGAGCACAAATGAAAAAAGCAGAAGTACCTTTTCAAAGTCAAAATCATTCTAATGTGTTGTATTTAAGTTGAAGTTGTTTATTTAAAGTACGTTACTTCCGTCTTGTTTGTATTTTAAAATCGTAAATAATATTTAAATTGACGAAAGGATACAAGCGTCTGTAACAGGTATTGTGATAGGAATGGCCTGCTGGGAATTGACCAGTTGCATTTATACTCAGCGTCTAGTCTACGCGTATTTAAAATGGAATTAAAATGGGAAATTAAACCCCCTGTTAACTGGTTTGATTGAAGGTGCGAAATGCATAAGAGGTTGGTAGGATACGTAGAGATGTATGCAGGCTTCCTTTGTAAGCGTGACTCGTTTGAGTGACGAAATTCGTGTCAACCCAAAATTGATAGACTTAAATTCCCAGGTTATTGGGTTATTTTCGTGGAGAACATTTAGATTAGCTTAATGATAATCGAAAAAGCTTTAAAAACCGCGCCACTCGCAAAATTAATCGCATGTAGGTATCTTTTCTGAAAATGGTTAACGATTTCAAAGGAAATTCGGAAAGTTGCTGATTTTTTAATAATATTGTGATTGAGTTAATACAGTTTTGTCGCCCAAGAAAATGGATTTGATCATTAAGAATCTTTCTGTCCTTATCAACATCTTTGGCTGGGAACATGCAAGATAAAATACACCTGCCTCACCGGTTAAAGCATAGGACTTTTAACAATCAACACATAGAATTGGATACTGGGTACACCAAACTGAAGCTAACTAGAAGAGTCAACGGACAATCCAAACGGTAGAGCATCCCACTTTTACAGCATTTGGGAGGAATAACTTAGAAATATTGACATTTTTGCCATCTGTATATTTGAAATGCTCAGAACGTAACTTTAAATAAGACGACGAACGTGGAAACCAGCGTTGAAAATATAATAATATAGCTTCTTAAGCTTTCCCGAAGAACGAATGTTCATTGAAATATATATATATATATATATATATATATATATATATATATATATATATATATATATATATAGTATATATTGATAATGGAACCGACAAAGGGAGACTGGAATGGCCATTTCTGAGCTTTATTAGCCGTCATCAGCTAGTCATACCCAATCCCAAAGTGTGGGAATCACCCGGACTCGGAACCCGCGACCTTTCGTATTTGAGTTGAACGCTCTACCATTGAGCCACCGGGCTCGTTTCTTCGTCGGTTGTGATCGGGAATATGATGATAGTGTGTGGCTCACCGATCTGCTTATGGAACATTTATGTTCCGTTGTGCCCTGGAATTCAGACTAGAGTATCACAGGCAGTCGCATTGCGACGTGTAGCTATGTTGATAATGTGAACCGACTGAGAGACAAGAGGGAGACCGGAAT
>WEDG01012843.1:0-13788 GCA_017591395.1 Schistocephalus solidus
GAGTACTTCATGGGACTAGGACTTCAGGAGCTGAAGAGAATTTGCGTATCAAATGTGATTCTCGTTTTAATCATATTTTATTCATAGGAGTAGTTCAAAGATCACGAGCGCCAGGTCTTGCGAAAATAGAAGTAAAAGGTATTTTACAGTTGGAGACAGTTAAACTAATCCTGCGAAGCAAAAACGATGAAAACCGAGAATCGCCTTGGAAATGCCCAAACCCTTCAGCTCCGGAAGTTCGGTCAGAGGACGTACTTGACTTTTGACGGAACAATCTACTCAGTATGTGGATGATATCTTCGTCATCATCGAACAGAAATCTGGTGCTTATGTTAAAAATCGTCTCAACAGCATCTTCCCGGAAGTAAAATTTACGATGGAGGAAAAGAAACAACCAGTTGGCCATCCTCGACTTCTTCGTGTATCGCAATCATTGTGGTGTACTAAGGACCAAATTGTTCAGGAAAGTGACACATACGATGCAAGTATTGAACCTTAACAGCAACCACAGAATGATTCACAAACGCAGTTGTGTAAGGACGCTACATCGGCCTGTTAAAATGCACTGCAGTGAACCGGAAGACAAGGTTGCCGAAAAACAATATCTTCGACGGGGGCTAGCCGATGCTACTTCTTCAACCGGTGCATGCGCAAAACGAGACAAGGGAACAAAATCCTACCGACCACAGTGTTGAATGGATGCGTTGAAAACGTGAAGGAGGACGTCCACCATCTCCACGTACCCGCTACTGACTCAAAGTCGAACATACACCCGAGGCAATCATAAGGCATCAGGCAATGAGTCCAACGGACCAACTATCATAGCACGAATCATCTGGAGTCGTTTATCGGATCTGGTGCTTTTCGAATATATGCTTGTTTTTCAGTCCCAATCACCACTGTGTTAAACAAAAATACACAAGCAAGTTTATTACAGACTTTTTGGCATAAGTTGTCACTAATTTACAACAAATTAACTTTCGTTAAACTAAATCCGTTCTTCTTTTCCCCAAAACAATGCGATTTCTGATTTCTCCATTGTACCTCATTCTCGAGAACGCAAGATCAAATTTTTCCATTCTTGCTGCGTAACCTTTGTATGGCATTAGTGATTTCTCCTTCACAAAGGGGTCCCATGACAATGCATAGGCAGGAGAGTGAGAAGACTTTGTTCTAGATGATAAAGGGGTGCTGGGCACGGTAGCGAAGTTGAAAACGTGCTCGATGTGCTCACGCTAGCGCCCGACCTGACAGATTAGTCAGCAATAAAGCTGCCATTAACGTCCCGAACAGAGCCGTTCCGCGTAAAGGGCCTACCGCTAACTTGGCGGATAATTTTGTGAGTGGTCGAGTGTCACCTAAGTTTGAGTCCTGAACCATTTGAGGTCGCGTTTTCTGCCCAATATTTATTCCGGTCTTCCCTAGAGCCGATTTTTCGTCATATTTCGGAGTGGGAGGAAGGAAGCATCGTTCCGGGACCTGGCTCGAGCCATCTGGACCGACAACTGCAAGGTTCCCCCTGATCCAGTCACTGCGTCATCACTGGAGTATATCCAAGAATCTTTCTAACTGCACTTTAAAATAATGCATTCAGAGATTGACACCCAGTACTGCCTTCTCTATCCTAATGTGAAAAATAGGTCCCCATTTATCTGTTCAGGTTCTGCTACAGTGCTGGGCTGACAGATTTTGACGACACCGAAGGTGGCATTTTGTGTGCGGGATGATTGACGCACTTTTCAAAAGCGTGTACGAACGAGAATGTGGCCAGACCCATAGGCATTACATGTCTTGGCACCACACATCGATCTGCCATCATGAACCTAGCTGCGAACCGCGAACTGGCAAGGATGCAGCTGATCTGACTGATCGTAGGATCGTCGTTATAATACCAGGTCATAAGGTGTTTGGTGCGGTGCTGCAAACACGTGTTCATGACAAACAGTTGGTTCTAGTCATGCGTCGCAGTGAGTTTGAGTAAGTGAGCCCAGCTGTTGCATGCCCTGCATATACGGGCCTGGTTAATGACAGTCTCTTATCAGGAGGGGCCCTGCAGATGGCAATTGCTGGACCGTGAGAAACCTGCGTGCCTGGCAAGAGAAAATCGATCGCGCTCAGGACGAAGCGCAAAATCGATTGCAACACGTGCACCTGCAAACGTATGTTGATGACCTTGAGAGGAAGTTGACAAACTGGGCCGAATGCAGTGGCGTGTGGAATGCGTTTGTTCGTCTTTGGGTACGTTGCCACACAAACACCGACGGTCAGTCTTAGCAAATTTGCCTCAGAAAAGTAAACAATAGTGCATGCTCATCAAGTTATCCTCTCCCGTCGAGAATAAATGTGAATATATATGCTGACAGTTCATGAGGTGGCTTGTACTTGGTGATTTTCTAGCCATCTCCTTCACATGTTGACAGCATTTTGCTGTCTCCTCTGTGGCACCAAACATTCATTTGTACTTAAAGCTTCCCAGGGTTGCTTGCCCTATTCGACGCAGTGCTGTTATTAACTTTAAAACTAAAAGATAAAACTATAACATATATCACTAAAAATAGGTGTGATAATGTGATTCGCAGGCTGGATGTCAAAGGCAGATCTACAGGCACAAGGCAATGATCGACATATCCTAAGAGCAGAGAATGTGACTCTTTATTCTCTTAAGATGGTAGAAGAAACATCTACCTGCAACATCACACACACATTAAGAACATCTCCCCATTGATTCCTTTTCTTAATTTGAGATATTTATATGCATTTCTGTCCTTTGAATGTGCGAAACAAAATGTAATAAAGTCAATTTAACCTGAAAATATGTATCTGTGCAATTTTACTTTTTAATTGTAATTAAATTTTAATTTTAAATTTATGCTATGAAAACAACTTTCTGAGCAAACAATTGAGCCAGAACGCAGTTCTGCAAAAAGATTCCATCACAAAGTATTTTTTTAGGTATTTTAAAAAAGGAAAACGTATATCAAAATAATTAGGGTGTTTCCTGAGTGCACATGTGACTTTCTTTTTAAATATTAAACAAAGATTTCTCTAACTTCATTTTTATATACAAATATATATGTAAATATACCGGCAAGAAACCGGCAAGACAACGAGCTCGTGGCGCAGTGGGTAGAGCGTTGGACTTCTGCCCAACAAGGTCGCGAGTTCGAGACTCAGATGCGGCAGTGCCTGGGTTTGGGTATGGCTGGCTGATGACGGCTAATTAGCCAGAAATGGCCATTCCAGTCTCCATTGTCTTTGTCGGTCATGTTATTCTGCATATATATATATATATATATATATATATATATATATATATATTAAAATATATTGTTCCGGTGGTCAATTCTTCTTCATATAAATATATATTTATGTACTTATTTACTTTAATCACATCAGTGCGTTAGTGAACCTTGGTCGGTGATTGACTTGGGACGCTGCATATGCATAAGGGTCATTTTTTGCTAACGTGGAACTATGTTAACACTTTCTAAAACAATTGAAAAACGTTCAAGTTTCGAATAAATGTTTGAATTTCAAGGTAAGGGCTCTAATAATAGGGTTTAAATTATTCATTAAAATATAAAATGTATCCTTTATTGTGTAATCATATAAACACGCGTTTGTTATTTACTACAACTGGTTTTATTCTTAGTATTTCAGGATATGCCACTTATTGCCTTGTGCCTGTAGGTCTGCCTTTTACATACAACCTGGGAATATAATTATCACATCTTTTAATAGTTATGTGTATGATAAAGTTATATGATTTCGTTTTAATGTTTATAACAGCACTGCGCCGAAGAAGGCAAGGAACCGTGGAGAAGATTTAAGTTGAAATGACTGTTTGTTGCCATAGGACGTACAGCGACAGGCAATCAACATGTGCATGAGATGGATAGACAATCACCGTGGGCACGCAACCCTATGAAACGTCAGCATAAGCTGTAATATGTATTCTCAAAGTGAGAGTATTACTTGAGGAGCTTGTACAATTGCTTTTGCAGAGTAATTCTTTGACATAGCTGGCTTATATCGTGCCTCGTGCCTTCCGACTGCAAATGAACTACTAAAGAAACTACTTTTGGATATAAGAAAGGTATTTTTTGGACGTGTGGAATAATTGTTTGGCCCAGTTGTGAATACCTCATCAAGCAAAGGTGGCTTTTAATCCCATAACAGCAAAAGAAAGTCTATTAAACTGTCAAATACATTAACTACAGGATAAAGGAGACCATAGTCGAGGTCGTTTGGTAAATCAGAGCAGGACCTAGGTGAATTCAACCTATGTGATCCATTGATTTTTCTACAGAATGCAGACCAGGATCTTCCAAAAACTAAGCTTAGTATCCACCGATTATAATAGTATTCATTTGGATTTTATGGATACTTTGGTATGCCGTGTAGATTTAAATACAACTGACGGATTCTTAGCTTTTCTTTCCTTGCACACAACGAAAACTTGAGGAATAAGCAGCCGCTTAGTTTAAGTAACTAACATATTTTTTTAAGTTTGACTTTATGTATTTGCACAAGAAATGCATTCTTTCTTAAATATGTGCCAAAATCTATGCAACTTTGTACACCATGCACACGCCAACACTCATCTGGTCAATAGTTTTCATAATATTTACTGACTTTATAATAATAAAAAACAATTAAAAAAGACAAATTTTATTTTGTTCTCCAAAATTAAACATTTTCGGGAAAACCGATGTTTCGATAATGAAAAAATGCATTGTTAGTAAGTCAGCGAAAGTTTGTAGGAAAAAAATCGTATTGATGCAAACAACTAGTTGAATGAACCAGCCCGAGTTAAAAACTGTTTTAAAATGATCAGCGTTTAAACTGTGTACTAAGGAATACGAATCATGTAAATTAACGACATGTTCGCACACGATTTCACTGCATTCATATACTGGGATCAGTAAGAATAAGAAAAAGTTATCGCTTGATAATTTGCAGTTCACAAGAGTAAACCTTTCGTAAAATCGCATCACAAGCCAGTCACAGTAACTTCCCAGTAACCATTAAATGTCAAAAATCAAATGAAAAGAATGGAAATAATTATATCGTTTTTATTAAAAAAATCAGCTTGGTGGCACATCAACCCGGATCATAATTTCTGCATTGTTTGCCTTTGATTAATGGCCTGATTTAATAAAAAAAACACAAAAATGAAACCACAGCCTATGGTACACCGCAGTATATTTAAACTAAATATAGGTAGTGTCGGCAAAATGTCACTTTTCCAATATAAATTTAATTATATTAAGTTAGCGTTTGGTTTTTTTTCATTTTCTTGAGATAAGGAAGATGTTTTCTGCTTCAAATATAAGATTTCGTTTTTGTTTATTGAAATCTTATTCGAAACATTATCAGATCATAGGTGAATAACTGAGTTACTGTATAAATACCCTCACATTGGCAAATTGGCTTTATTTTGAAATTATCCTTCATTCCTTTTAGCAAATAAGCTCTATTTACTGAGGGAATGGGATATGTTAACGTATTGTGCGAGAATCAAAATATTAACAATGGACATCTACGGAGGGGACAGTTCCACTTTCAGCTTCCTTATTTGAATTTCTTAATACGAAAGTCAGCATTCTGAAAACGGAATATAGGTTATGTCTGCAAAATGTCACTTTTCCAAAGTAAATTTAATCATATTAAGTTAACGTTTGGTTTTTATTTTCTTGAGATAAGGAAGATGTTTTCTGCTTCAACTATGAGATTTCGTTTTTGTTTATTGAAATCTTATTCGAAACATTATCAGATCATAGGTGAACAACTGATTTTCTGTACAAATACTCGCACATTGGCAATTGGGATATCTAACGTTAGTTACCTTTAATAATAAGGAATTATTGAGAGGGTCGAGCACGCTTTTTTTAAAATTATCCTTCATTCCTTTTAGCAAATAGGCTCTTTTTACTGAGGGAATGGGATATGTTAACGTATTGTGCGAGAATCAAAATATTAACAATGGACATCTACGGAGGGGACAGTTCCACTTTCAGCTTCCTTATTTGAATTTCTTAATACGAAAGTCAGCATTCTGAAAATGGCAGAGCATGGCGTTTATATGCCAATGCACGCCAAGCAACTTGATTAAAACCTTGGTGCATGGGTCGGAGTGAAGGAGATGATATTTTTTGCTGAAATAAGTGTGATGCAAAAGTAACAATGCATACAAGACGAACACTTTAAATAAAAATTAGGAACATTTAATTGAATTGTATGTCCATTTACTAGATTTTTTAGACTATTTTGTAAGTGAACCAGTCATTTTTTATTCAGCCCTCTGTCCTGCTTCTTTAATAAAATCAAAATTAATGGTCGTGTCTCATTAAATGTGAGGATCCTTTCCAAGTGCGACTCCGCGAAAGTCAAATTGTATTGATTAAATGCAATAAGAGGTTTAACAAATGTGGAAGGAAAAATAGTATGTGATTTATTTCGAGAAAACCTAATTTCTATTGAATTTTTGGGTCGGCCTACAATTTAACATTAAACACTTTTTATAAGAGCTTCAAGTACAGAGGTTGCAAAAAGTTATTTTTTCAACGTGGGCAAAGCCTTCTTCTCGATGTCTTTCGTGAGGAAAATAATTTCAAATCGTGGTTCCTAGATAACGGTCTTTCGGTGGTTGTCTCTTTCGAGAAACCTCGTGATATAAAGCATTCGTTTTGGCAATGCACAGTCCCTATACTTATGAAAATTGAGTGGCCAGAAATGTGAAACGGCTCAGTTGCAGTCTATCATTCCCTAGTAAGCAACATATATTGATCATCACAAAACACGACTGGTGAGCCATATGTTGAAATGATCCTAATAAGGCCTTATATAAAGGTTCTTAGAGGAACAGGTCCCCAAATAATCGGCACGAGAATACACATTAGTAACACATTCCTCAGATTAGTAGTGTTAGCTATCCGTTAACGATTTTGACAAAATAAGGTCTGCCAGAGCAAGAAATATCCAGGTTTACTGTAGTAGGCTTTTTAGTATAAGTATATGGAACGAAATTAATTTTTTTTCAAGTTGAACACTTTTATTTGCTTTCTTTTTACGTCTTTTGATAATTTCAAAACCATGTTCCATTGCAGGACACACGCAAAGATTCTAGTTGATGATTTGAAAATTATGAGTTCGAAAGCTCAGATATATAAATCCATGATGCCAGTAAACGAACAACCGTCTTATTTTTCTTCAGTTATCATTACACATGGAATGCGGACATTGGTCTCCACTTTATTTATTTCAATACAATTGTTTATAGTATTACATATGAATTCAAACTCATCGTAAATACGCCACTCACGAGACTTGATAAACACTGAGCATGCACTTATACTACTCTTTATATGTCAGTAGACGTGTATGTTTACTCTTTTGTATTAGCCAAAGGCTGCTTTCTTTGCGCATCTTTTTTTGAATTTTGCTCATGTATAATAGAATAGGCGTTACGTTGTTACTCCATGGCGGTTAATTGTCATCAACTGAGTTGTTCATTAAAGTTTTGGGCCTTATCCCAAAAGGTCATGTTAGATTCACCTGACTCCATGTCCCGATTATTATCTGGACTCCATCTAACCGAAGATCCATAGAGAACGCGACGAGAACAACTGAGGTTCTGAAAACCTGGTTGCTGCGTCATGCTGCAGGAGCAGAAACATCGGATAAGTTTGTGTCCGGAATCTAGTTATTACCAATGTCGAAAGAACGATATACATATTTCCCATTTAAATTTTACATTTTTATAGTACGTATTGTTTGTAGAATTGTTATGACGTCATTTCTCTACCGTTTTCGATTTTCCACAACTTAGTTGTTCATTAAAATGTGGCGTCTGTCCCTAAAAAGTCATGTCTGAATCTACTGATTCCATGAACTGCACATAATTATTTCAGACCTTTTTCCCGATTATTATCTGTTGTGCATATAACAAAAGTTACATAGAGCACGCTGCGGTTGCCACTGAGTAGCAGCAACTCTTGATTTTTGGTCATGCTACAGCAGAAACATCGGTAAGGTTTGTGTCAGGGATCTAGCTATTACTCAAGTCAATATAAAGATTTACTTATTTTCCAAATACATTTTATATTTCTTGTAGTACTTTTTGTTGGTAGAATTTGCATAACGTTGTTTCTTTGCTATTTATTATCGTCCACAACACAGTTGTTCATTGAAATGTTTGGCCTGAAACTTAAAAAAATATCCGAATTACCTGGCTTAATTTCTTGCGCATAATACTTTCAGAAATACGTTTCCCAATTTATAAATGATGTCCATTTATCAGATGATCCATAGAGGACGCTATGGCTTCCACTGAGGTTCTTTAAATCTGGATTTTGAGTGACGCTGCCTCAGAAAAATCGGCGAAGGTCATGTTCGGGCTCTAGCAGGTATCTATTAAAGGAGTACAATAACGCAAATGTCAATATCCCTTTTAATATAACTTATAGTACCTTTGTATGAAGAATGTGCATAGCGTGGTTGATTGTCGTATCCTGAGTTGTTCATTAAAAATTGGGGTCCGATGGTAAATCCACATGTCCGGATAACCTGACTTAATGTCCTGTACATAGTGATTTCAGAAATGTATTCCCCAATTATTATCTGGTATCCATATAACTGTAGTTCAATAAAGAACCAGGGGACTCTTTTTGCGGAGCGCAAACCCGTGATTGGCGTTTGCATTGTCAATTTATACAAAGTCATCCCTCGCCACTTCGTGTTTTTCTCTTCCCAGTTATGATTCTCTGCGGATTATTGATAGTTTTTGTGATTATTTATAATCATTTTATTGTCCTGTGCGTAGTTTGGCGTACACAGTATGGTAAACGAACGTGAACGAAGTGTTTATATGATCGCGAAGGTTTTTTAGGTTTAATAGTTGTTTTAAACGTTTGTTGTGCATTAAAATATATAATTAGGTTTACAAATACCAATTCGTAGCTAATTGAATTGCGCGGGGTGTCTCGGATTGTGACCGCACAATAAACCTCCGTGTTGCGGCTTAAAATAAGGGCCAAAAGACACAACCGGACGAGTGAGTTCAGTAACCCATCGGCACCAGCTTTGTTCTTTTAAAAAAATAATGCATATTAAGTAGTTTTTTGATTTAAGTTTAACACATGGCCGTAATGGCGTACATTTGAAAGCTGACATGCTACTATGTCTGAAATATTTTGGGATTATTCTCCAAGACTCTACACACAACAGCATCCTTTTGAACTGATGAAGACATTTCAGAAATTTAATTAACATATCCTGAAGTCAGTAACTGGATATTTTTGATGTAGTCGCTCCTTTCTCCGCTACGTGTTCAGCAGCCTTTCTGTCTGACTCCCACCCAAAGGCGATTTGCGGCAGCACAGAATTGAGTATTGGCTCCAGCAGAACAAGAGTTTGATGGAAATCTCTACTGCCACCTTTTTCTGATTGGCTGCATGCGATAACTCACTTATCCTCGGAGTCCGACAACTTCAACAACACAGCCATATCTTCTTTTATCTAAAAGGATATTGTTCGTAAAAAAGTTTAAACTTACGATCGAGTAATTTTATTGCGTATAATCCTGACATTAACTTTACTACAATACATCGTAAATTTGTGCAAGACTGTTTATTCGGCGTGCTTGGTAAAGATTTCTCAAACGCTCAACGAAAAAGAAGAAGGACGTTCAATGGTATTTTGTTAATCTAAGTTCTGTGAACCTTTGTGCTCGAGCAAACAGCAGGGGAAAACAATGATCCCACAATTTTGGGGAATAATATAATGAGACATTTCATTTCTGCCTTAAAACTTTCTTCATCAGAGCAGTTTTTGATCAATTTATTTAAACATATCGGTTTATTATGTTTCGGTGTACAGAAAGGCGGTGATCTCTAATAGCTGACACGTTATGACTCATCTACACACCAGGCAAGGCGACTTATCCCGCTGACTGAAATGCTGTCCTCATGCACACCAAATTTTCAACACTAACCTCGTTATCCTATCAGAATTGATGAAACGCTTTAGTACACCATCTGTAAATGTGATATCCTGCATTTAATTAGATCACTCTCCTCATTACCTCTTACTATTAAAAAAGTAATTTATGCGAACGCCATGAGATTTCATGAGAAAGGGCATCTATTGTAAAGTAAATCGATTACAAAAATATAATAATTATGCTTTTTATAAAGAAAAAATCCACGAGTTGCACATAAATTAGCGGTCATATTTATTGTGTACATGTATGATGACACAGTCTGCTAAAATTTGAAGTGACTTTATGTTATAGCTTATAACCTTGTTTATGCTTAGGCAGTGTCCAAAAGACATCACTGACTTGTGGCTGAATCAAGCACTGACATAACTCAAAGAAATATTTAGATGAAGTCAAATAAAATATTGGTTGAAATTGAAATTATTGATAACAACTACTCTCTTAATGCTCACATGGTCTCGCATGCTCCAATTGATCTGTATTCCATGAAGACGTCTTAGAGTGGCTCGAATGTGAGTTTAATTCATTTGTTTTGCCAGACAGTCATGCTCAAAAATAAAACTGAGTAGTTTATCCAAACGCGAGGGCAACCTTCTGTACCTTGAAATAATGTCCGATCACGATGTGCCAAGATAACCTTTCGAAGTTACCTGGACATGTGGCATGTGCAATGGAGTGGTATATCGCAGAGCACGTCAATAAACCTAAAATGCAATGGTGACTCAGTTCGTTTTTCATAGCGGAAATTCCTCTTGTTTTAATCATGATCTCACCAGTTGTGTTATTTTAAGATCAATACATGTTGCTTTCTAGAGAGTCATAGCCTGGAATTGAGCCGCTTAACATTTCTGGTCACACCATTTTTCATAGTTATAGGAACTGTATATTGCCAAAATTACTGTATCGGAGTTGGTGGATTCCTTACGTTGCAATATGCCGTGTGGACAACATTTCACAAGCGTGATTAAAATGCAGTTCCCGGTGGGGTCTCGTAGCTCAGGTGCTGCGCAGAGCTTTGGCTGTTTTAAAGTCATTCCTTTGCTGTTGTGGGTACGAAGACTATCACAACCCCTATATTTTCAAAACTTGATCAAAAGATTTCCCATTTTTGTTTGCTTATCTTCAAGAGTTTACGTCTACAAATACCGAGTAGGAATACTTTCTTTGACGTAGGAAAGCATAATTGAGAGAAACATGTACTGTCTAAGAAGAAGGGTTCAATCTATTTTTCTAAGTTGGATCTAGATACAGAGCGATGACCTTTGTAGGAAAATATTTAGCACAGTTATGGTTCCGTACGTTTAATATAACCAAACGGGCTCTGTCCTCGCTGTTCAGCTTTGGTAACCGTGCTGTTGTCACGGCGACAATAGCAAACCTATCGCCTATGGTGCAATTTCCACCCCCATGGTTTTCGCGCTGTTGACACTCTACTTGGCATTGAGCCTTCGCCAATAGCGTCGAGCCAGCCAGCTAACCAATGAAACCTCCGAAACCCTGCCAATTACCGCCCAATCGAATTCGGCTTGTGGCTGAATCGGCCAATGAGAATCGGCTTTCACCAGTGTGACTGGAACGCGAAGTGGCACAAGAAAGGCAGCTTTTTGGCGCTGCTATCTATCCATCGCACGTGGTTTGGTGATTTGACATTGAGCCTTCGCCAATAGCGTCGAGCCAGCCAGCTAACCAATGAAACCTCCGAAACCCTGCCAATTACCGCCCAATCGAATTCGGCTTGTGGCTGAATCGGCCAATGAGAATCGGCTTTCACCAGTGTGACTGGAACGCGAAGTGGCACAAGAAAGGCAGCTTTTTGGCGCTGCTATCTATCCATCGCACGTGGTTTGGTGATTTGACGGAATGGCTCTCGCACAATCAGAAACCTTTGAGAATGAATTTCCTCTGGATAGGAGCTGTCCAGCTCTGAACGAGATTCACCTGGCCCGCTCTAGAGAGTTACTTTCGAAAATCTGGCAACTACATGGGATTTCGCCCGTTCTTTGAACATTGACTTGCTAAAAGAGAAATGTATCAGTATAATGAGGCAGCGCTTTGAGGAGTTCGTCGCCACTGAACTATTTCTTCGTATGCCAGCGGAAACGTTGCTGACTTTGCTTCGAAGCGATGATTTGTCAGTTGAATCCGAGGAGCAAGTTATCGGAGCTATCTCATGCTGGTTTGGTGCGGTTACCAATGCCGATGCTGAGAAACTCAAAGTGCACGCTCTAGCTATGTTGAAGGAGGTCCAGTTGCATCAGACGACCTTCGAGTGCCGCAGTCGCCTGATGAAGCGCTACCCGATCTTCCAGAAAAGTCGTGAATGCCCCTAAGTATATGCACTCCAGTCTTAGTATTGTGATGGAATGTCTGCTTATGGTTCAGATTGCGAATTGGTTTGGTGCTGCGGAAAAGGACAAGGCGCTCTGTTCCTTCAACGTGAGGCTACGTCAGAGGGAAGAACGTGTTGCTGGCGTGCCTTTTGGCTGCTCTGCCGACAAGAAGAGGCCACCTCGGAGAGGAATTGTAGGATAGCCGAACATGGAACATCGAGCTGCTAAGATGCCTCGTTATGCTTCCGTGACCGTCAGCCGACCACCACCACCTCAGACACATTTCTTCCTCTTTGGAAAGGATAAAGAGGGGGACTGTCCGGCGCTATGATCCACGACAGCAAAGGGCCGAACGAGTGGCTGACATGGAGGAGCGCTCGTGGGCGACCTTCAGTGTCGTGAGTGGTGAGTTGTTTGACAGTTGCGCACACTTCCCTCGTTGTGTGTGTTAAGTGTGAACATTTTATGCTCGGGGTTTTTTTGATAGAATTTGAAGACAGTCTGCCGTCAGTTTTACTGTCATCATGTGCTGCCTAAAGAAGTGCAGTAGTTCACGTTTTGCCTACTAGCTGCTGATTATTTTCAAGGAAGAAAATGACTACCTGTCATCACGTACTGTAGAAAAGTAGAAAATAACTGCCCTTATTGTCAACAAAGTTTCAAATTGTCGTTTTTTTCTCTGCTTTTTCTTAGCGGATCTGCGCGTTTTTATCCTTTTGCCCTGAGATGATGCATTTTATTCTTTTTTTTACCTCGCACCACCCGCCGGGGAAAAGGGAGCGTTTTTGTGGTTGGACGATGGGCGGCACAGTAGGACCGCTATTCAAAGTGTGTCGGGTCAGGTGAGAGAACACATTCGTTATCTTCAGTGTGGCGCAGTGTTTTGCTTTTTTTGCAAATCAGTCCAATTATGGTTTCTATTTTTTAAGAGATTTCTAAAGATATTGGAGCATTTGTTCATAATACCTCCTTTCCGTCTATTTCTTTTCGCGTACAAAATGATCCACATCCACTGCATAATTCAGAAATTTATAAAGTGTTTTTCATTAACCCGAATAATAACCACCAACAGATGGTTCAACCTACCCAATATGCGCCAGCTTCTGCCTGCACGCCCGGCGGCAGTCGCGTCTTCGTTTTTGGCGGTTTCAATTACTACTGCCTCACTTCTGTGGAATTCTGCCGCCTGGAAGCAGACTGGGAGAAGGCGATGACGACCTCAGCGCGCACCGCGAACTTTTGGCAGGCAGCTGCCCCCATGAGAACTGCACGATACGCACCAGCAGCCACGCCCTTTCGCGGTCGAATCATTGTCGCCGGGGGATGGAATAAGGAGAGAAGATTAAACGTTGTGGAGATGTTTACGCCGCCAGACGCCAGCTGCCCTTTCGGCCAGTGGACAGAGCTGGATCGCATGGAGCAGCATCACAGTTTTTGCTCTCGGGGCTGCTACCTCGC